>OY757282.1:3031234-3091330 GCA_963584085.1 Pyrausta aurata | reverse complement strand
AGTCGATGCCTGTACCGTTACTATAGGTAAACCACTTCATTGAGAATTCGCCTGCGGGGAGGCGGGGCGCGGGGGGAGGGTCACGCGCGGGGTGCGGGCCGCTCACTAACCGCGCTGTCGTCTCCCCCCGCTCCCCTGAGTACCGCAGGTGAGGTCTCAATTGCGCGGTCTACCTATAAAGTTTACGTATTTTGCTCGCTAGCGACGACGTAACTTTTTGTATAGAAAATTTTAGTTCTGCAAGTGACCGCTAGGGGCGCTGTGCAATTTTCAATAGTTGTTTTTTACGTAGTCGCTAACGAGTAAAACCAATTCGCGTAGACAATTTCAATATTCTATCTTATTTTCTGCTCCTTCGAATATCCTTCTAACTTACGTAGCCAAATTTTAAATAAATATTTGTATTTTTTTAAACTTGATTTAAACATTCTTCCCAATCAATAAATACACGAAAAAACCAATTTTGTCTCAGCATTTTTTGAGCGCCACCTGGTGGTTTTCAGGGAACTATGTCGAGAACATATCAACATTTATTGTAACCCTATTAAAATTTAAGAGCAAATAAAGTATTTGAATTTGAGACTTCCGCGCCAGAGATTTCGCGCGATCGGACCGACAGCAGTAACTCTGAAAGAGAAAGAGTAAATTGGAAAGAGCGTAGACCCTGTTAGCCTGAAGATGCTGGTTCGAGTCCCGCCCTTGCGAAATGTTTTGGTTTCCTATTTCGTCTTTTAAGAATACAAATATGACGTGAGTTTAAGACGGCCCGTAGGGATCACTGTGAAAGATGTACGATAATGCGCAATATTTTTAAACAATTCAATTTCTTTTCAGGAAAATCTTCCGATACCTCAAGAACAAGACACGCGAAGATGATCTCTTGGGCATGTGACGAAGCTACCAGCGCCACCTATGAATACTATTTGCCAAGTTATTTTCAACCCTAGGGATACTGTGAACAGATCGTAATCGTCTACTTACTTGCTGCTAATGGTTATTTAGTTTTCGTGTAAAATAAGCTTACTTTTAATAGTAAATAATGATGTTTCTCCGTATTTGCTTGCTTGTCGAATATTGTAAACAATTTTCACATTCGTTTGTAACAAAATGATTAATATAAATTGCACTTGTAAAAAGCAACTGTAGCATACGCCCGGATAGCGTAAGACACGGGGTTCGTTTCCTTATCTGTCACAGCACAGTTGCTTTTTACAAGTGCAATTTATATTATTAAGTTTGTATAGTGACAAAACACTATAAAAACAAAAATGAAATTTTAAAATAAGATAAACATAAAATATACATAGTTAATTTCATCATTGAACACTGAGGTTTTTTTAATCGAATAGTTGATTAATATTATTCACTAATATTATTTTAAAATATATATAAAATGATTGTTTACAATATTCGCCAAGCAATGAAAAACGGGCTTTAATCTAGATACCGCGCATAAAAGATATCGACACCAATTAAACTGCATGCCGAAAAAGTAAATTCGAAGGCACCGCCGCCTAACCACTTTCCAAAGAAAATCGCTTGACCACAACAGTTCACGACGATACAAAAACGGGCGTCACTTCAAACAGAGACGACGGGAGATGCAAGCGATTGTGGCTCGTAAACTGGTTAGGCGGCGGTGTCCTCGATAGTTTGCAGTGACTCCGTATACATATAACTCTGTCAGCATACGTAATTTGTTTCTTAAAGTAATAGCATGATGACTGAACAAACTCTTCATCAACAACAAATCATTTTCCGACCATCCATTATTTACTAATGCTCTATTACAATTCTATTAAAAAATACTTATTATTTTTTGTACTACGTCGTTCTACACATTAAAAAAATAAATAAATGTTCTTGGCTGTTATAATAAGACTGTATTATTTAGGCCCCGCGCAGACTGCAGACTTTATCGCCCGATAGTTTGGTCTTCTACTTCTAGATGCTGATTGTTCGCGATACGCGAAGCTGCCTAATTGATTGAAAGGAATAAATATATGTAATACTTGCTAAACAGTCGGTACCTTTTGTATTCTTCAGGAGCACTTGGAGGGGGCGCCATATTCATTGTTCCAGCACTTCACACACAGTTTAAGTCCGCCATTCTTAGTAAATAATACATATAATATTGTGTCCCGCCCAATATTCCCTTTTTACACAGTTCACCCCGAAAATACACCGAAAACTAAAGATAATTCCATAGAAAACCGCGGAGCCCTGCTCCTAACCGATCCGAATATTTTGACAACTTAACTAACCGTTTTATTTGAATACCCAACAAAAGTTATTATTTTCTACCTTCCAACTTAACGATAGTTTTGACAAGGAAACATGGCTATCTAAACGAAACACTAATTATAGATAGTACTATCTATAAGATGCCGACTAAACTATTTATTAAGTCTGCTGTATGCGCGGGGTCTTAGGCTCAATGTAATGTCCATATCATGTTAAATAAGTGTTACAATAATATGATCTTTATTTTTTTTTACCTGCAAACCTGTTATGATTGTAATTATAATCTGTGAAATGTAAATGAATGTGTTTTTGTTTTTTTTCTGGTAGACTTTTAGATACTACTGATACATTTTTTCTTATAAATTACCTTTTTTTTATAGCATAGATAAATGATGAATTTTCCCCCTTACGATGGGTTGAGAAATTAGGAAACTTGGCCAAGGAATTACATTACCTTAACCATAAATATAACCGTAAGCGACTGTGGTTTGACATAATGATTTCTGCTTCAGTAGATACCATATGACCGTGTTAGAAACGTGTCAGCAAAAAAATATTATTTGTATTAAAACTATGAAACTGTTGCCACTAGACCGTTCCGTCACCGACCAACACCGTCGCGTGTCGTGCACGGAGCGTGTTAGCACAGAAAAAGTGCGCTCTTGCTCTTGCTTCATATAGGCAGTGAGACAGAACGCTGTAGATTCAGAGGGCAAAGTAGAGCGTATCGTGTTGGTCTTTTTGTCTAAAATGCTCCTAACATGCCCCCTTACTCCGGACACAAAACCCGATCCAATGAATATAGCCATCCCTGTCTCACGCATTCACGGCCTGGTATGAGTGACAGGGATGGCCATAACCATTGGATCGGGTTTTGTGTCCAGAGTAAGGCCTCTGGTCCTGTATGATACGGTATGGATACATAAAACTTGTTTTATATTAATAAATTATTTATTTATTTAAACTTTATTGCACTGTGATACTACTATTTTGAAAGATTGCTTGTGCTATAATCAATCTCTAATGAACCGAATTTTTTGAGCAAGCCGCGTGTTAGGCTGAGCGCGCACCCAACCACCGCGCCTGAGGCGCCGGCGCGCCGCGCTTATTTCTACTATGGGCTGCGCGCGCAAGGCCAATCCTAGGTGCTCTATTGCATCGTATGTAGCGCAGGGGCGGATTATCTGAAATATAAAGTTTATCATAGGTAAGTAAAAAAAGTAAAGTTAGCCTGTAAGCGTCCCACTGCTGGGCAAAGGCCTTACCTCAAATATGAGGTAGTATGAGCCATACTCCACCACGCGGGCTCAGTGCGGATTGGCGGAGGGGTGTTTGCAAGGCAAGCGACCAACCTTGCTGTCAGATTTAATCAAACCGCCCATAGGGCCTCTGACTAGGCTTAACGATTAATATCAACCGATATTAACCGAGACCAACTGCTTAACGTGCCTTCCGAAGCACGGAGATGCTCGTGATATACGTCACTTATATGGTCGGAATGGTCACCCATCCAAACAACGACCGCGCCGTAAGTTGCTTAACTTCGGTATCACTAACAAAGCGGTGGCACCACTGCGCTACTCATTTATTAAAAAGAAATACTGCTTTGGAAAGGAACTCAAAACATGGCATATAACATGACTTTGTAACCGCAGATGTATCGGTCGAGGTTTGGTCGGCTTTACGGACGTACGATTTGGCCGATACTTTATCACTTGAATACACGTTACAAAAACGGTGTCATTTCAAACAAAAGACAAGGTGATATGCAAGCGATTTTGGCTCCGGTGGTTAGGCGGCGGTGACCTCGATGATGTTACTTACCGATCCCGTGCAGGTGTAAGTATTTATTATTTATGATATCAAATTCTTGGTAAGTTAAAAAAGTCGCATCAAACAATATAATATAAATATAATGTACTTAACACGTTTCGGGACAGTGAACGCCTACAGGCGTGAAAACAATAAAACATCTGTTGTGTCTGGAGTAGTGTCCCGGAACGTGTTAAAGCTTACCCGCCCAAACACAACGTTCTGCAGATCAAATTGCGGTAACGCCTTGAAAGTGATGTTGAAGATTCCGCAGACCTCGTCGTCACGTGTCACCCGCATCGACAGAAGACCTGGAAACCAGGTGTTGATACTTAAGAAATATACAAATTAATAACATGTCACATAATTTTATACCACGAATTATTGATGAAGTGATAAGAAAACGAATCTTAAAGGTGGCCTAGACCTTGAAGATTAGTTTCCTTATTATCACTTCACGGTCATGTATGGTATGATACAATGTAGTGAGTGGTCTGGGCACTAACTATAATTGGACACTGTTATGCAAAAGGGTGTCAAGTGACCTAAAATCAGGTATGGAGTTATTGGTACCACTGGATTCGCAAAAATGTCCTCTAACTGGTCGCCCAAAAGTCGAACTTCGGAAAAATTTATATTAAAAGTTATCTCACAAAATAACGTATTGCGAAACAACCCATTGAGTATACTGATATATGCAAAAAGGTTTCATGTGATCTTAATACCGTTTAGCGATTTATTATTGCTGAATTTATTTTAACAAAAAGGTTTCAAGTCCATGTTTATTAATGGAAATACTAAAATTATTGTGTTTTTTGAATTGTTGATCTGTCAGGTTTTAACAGCTGTCGTTTTTTCTTGCACAGATCTTTAAATAATGACTAAATAGACCTTAGTTTAAGATTTTTGACCAATGAATAGGACGACAAGTCATCCTAGTCATAATTCCATTAAAAAGATTATTCAACCTACTAACTCCTAAAAATCTATCCAGTTTGACTTACTTTAAACAAAATCATCTATGTATTCCAAAATCCTTATAATAGAAGAGAATTTCTTTTTGAATTAACTTTATAAAAAAAAACAGATTTTTCTAATGATTTTACGAAGGCATCTTATTATTTTTGAATAAAATAATAGTGACCTATGGATGTAAGAGTCTTAAGATTAATATCTGTATTTTTAATAATCAAATCTGGCAAAAAGAAGCAATTTACTGCGGTTTTGGAAGTACATAGTACATACAAATTAAAAACAGAGTACATTTTTGAATATAGGTCTTGATTGATCAAGCTATCACCTGAAGTTGTATTTTATACTGATTTCGCCATGGGCAGACTGTTCATTGATAATCAAGTATTACAGAATGCATAGAAATACGCAGATTAAATTACGAATAGCAAAATTCCAGAAAAAGTGTGTGGATTTACTAGAACGTTAGAATTATTGAAAGTAACGCTTTTTATAAACTTCTACAAAATAAAACAAATGAAATTTTAATGAAGAAATCATAAAAATATAGAGAACTGTATCGTTGAAACTGTTTGACTATAAAACTAATACTAATAGGATTCTTAAAAGAGTTTTGCAAAAAGGATTTAAAGTACTTTAAAACCTTTTAGCAAATTATTTGCAACGATATCCTATTAAAGCAAAAAGATTTTAAGTGTTTTAATTGCATTTATTTACTTGTATAATTATAATTCACACAAATGAACATCAAATACATAAAATATACATCTCATTCTGTAATTATGCCAATTTCCAGGCATGTAAACTGTGTAAATACGAAGTTACAGCAATTTTTAAACGTGACGACCTTGAAAATCTTTAAACGCGTTTATCTCGAAATGACCAATATGTCACTTGACACCCTTTTGCATAACACTGTCCAATTGGGCATGAAAACCTTTCCGAGTGATACGTCATGGCCGCATTCGGCTAGATATAGATAGACTCGGCTAGAGATAGATGACTATGACATCACTCCCGAGTTCTATGAGAGCCGCATCACTCGGAAGTATATTTTTAAGAAACACGGAAAGTGCCCTTGCTTGGCGTTATCATATCTTTAACCCTTAGATTACCCACCGAGCATGAAAGCTCTTGGCGCGCCACGCAGCGGCCGCGCTGTACGTATAGCAAACGCAGCCGTTGTCGTAGATTGTGTAAGACTTCCATACTAAATAAATATTTTATAAGGTAAATTAGTCATAACGAGTAGTGGTAGTTCTCGGCGTCAATCGGCACGGTTGTCGTAGATTAAATGAGATTTCCATAGACTCCATAGTAGAGCTTCCGCCCTACACTTGATTTCGATGTGTGCGTGCCAATATTGTTACTGCTCCGCGAATTTATAGTATGCCTACGTCACATCGCACTAGTTTAAGTGTGCTTGTGTGCGTTAATGCGATAGCGGGGCGCGTCATTTCAGTTTAGACAAGCTCTAAATAAATATGTTATCTAAAAATGTCACCATTTATAACCACCTGGCATGGAGTGCGAGTAGTGGTAATTCTCTGCGCCAATCGGAACACACCGACCTCGCTGCGCGTAACACCCGCAGCCGTTGTCGTAAATCACGTCGCCGCCGCTCCAGTATAAACCCGGAACCTTCCTGTGGTGGACACACGCAAGTAATCACTACGTAAGCAGATGTAGGACGTCCACTGACAAGATGGACCTAGTAAGATCTTAGGAACACACTGGATGCAGACCGCAAGCTAGGACGCTGTGGAAAACCGTGGGGGAGGCCTATGTTCAGCAGTGGACGTCCTTTGGCTGATAATGATGATGATTCCCTACGTTCAGGTTAATGTCAGATACAGAGTAATAATTTAGAACATGGGGCGAATGGTGCGGACGTAGGGCAATGGCCTTTTCATTATTAACTGACAGCTGCAGTCGTGGCTTCGTAGCATTGAGTTCTATAGTCAGCGCGCTATAAACTGAGTCATCCGATATTTTCTTTGTCTATCTCGTTTGCATTTTCCGATAAAGCGGTGCGCTTTATTTTACTACTCTATTGACATGACAAGGTAAGGCAGTATTACCCACTGAATAGATAAATAAACCTTTACCTCTATTTATTTATTCAGTGGTATTACCCTAACTCCTCAGTTGCTAGCAAGCACGCCGATTTTCCCGTAGCAAAACCGACTATATTTAGATATAAAATTATAGTTAATTCATTCAAAGAAACAATATTTAGCTTAGGATAATGAAAATATTTAGCAAAAAAAAACTGTTTATTTTCTATTACAATTACAATTTTCTCATCACCATTAATTCCTTTGCCTAGACGTAGACGGCATTGAACTGCTCGGGCGTTCGCGTCTTTCCTCAGAAAACTGGTTCACAGCAAGACAGTACTTCTCAGAGTGGTAAGTCCTTGAAATCTGCGACAGCAACGGACTCCCATGAGGAGAATTCAACCACAAACTCGCACTCCCCGTCTGTCCCACCATCGCAATGAACGCAATCAACATCCTTGTATTCAGAAGACCTCGCTGTATCTGCGGCTGTTTAAGCAAAGTCTGGAGAATAAGTCCATCGGGTAAACCGTTGATCAGTTCAAAGATACTCGACCCTCGCTCCCCAATCAACCATGACGCAGCCGCTGGCACGTTGCAGCCAGTCTCCCGTAACGCCAGATCCGCATCAGTTAAAGAGAACCCCAAATCTTTTAAAGCGGTGATAGCATCAGGATTCGGAGGCTCAGCTATCTTCATTCTCCAAGCGCGGAACTTCTC
This sequence comes from Pyrausta aurata, assembly GCA_963584085.1. Classification (NCBI taxonomy): domain Eukaryota; kingdom Metazoa; phylum Arthropoda; class Insecta; order Lepidoptera; family Crambidae; genus Pyrausta; species Pyrausta aurata. Next base: position 3,083,522 of record OY757282.1, on the reverse strand, counting down.
CAAAAACCTCTGCAAATGCTCAGCTCGTCTAAACAGTTCGTCTCCAGTAGACTTCGTGGCTGTCGACGGTTCTTCAGAAATGCTTTGGATGTCTGAAGGATTAAAACGTGATGCGATCTCCTCAGGAGTTATGACTTGAACAAGATTCTGACGGAGGCGTTGTGGTTCATCCAACGCCGCTGACAGCTGGGCTAACGTCATCTCGTAGTTCCTGCCTGCTGCTGCTAGTCTGGCACCAGCTTCGACTAAAGATATCAGGATCTTTTTTAACTCGTAAGACAACTCGTTGGTAGATAGCAAGGATTGGAGATTCGGTTGTCTAACTGTATTTTGAGGCGCGGGCAATGAAGCTGTAGCGGCAGCAATCGTTCCTGCTTGCGGTGCCCTCACAGCGCCTAAATCCCACAACGTACCAGCTTCAGGCAACCTCCTTTCTACTAGAAGCAACTCTTCCTGCATCAGCACTTGCTCCTGAGCAAGAGTTAAGAAATCATGCAACGTGCTCGTATCAAAGACACGTACGATCTTATACCGGCTGGCACTGCTTTCGCCAGTCGGGTAGAAGTAGTCTATAGCTCTATTCTTCACTTCCTCAATGAGGGTGTCCTCTGAAAAGTACGCAGAGAACGTCTGCCCGTCAGGACTGACCACCTTCACCAGTAACTCATTCGGACCACTTAAACCTGAGTCGGGGACGAGCATTCTTGTCCTCGCTGTCTGTATTCATGAATTTTAAGAAGAACAGGATCAGAAAGAAGAATATGCTAGTGAAAAATAATGTTATAAACCAAATAAGCTTGAACATACTAGTCAAAATCCATCGAAATAAATGACAAGTTTGTTTGACGTTGTCATTAAAATGATTGATTGAATTTATGTTTATCCTAACAAAAAGTTTCAACTAATATATTTCAAATAGTCTATAGATGGATGGTGAAGTCTCGATGATTACTTATAGTATATTGATGATGGTGGAAGTCTCGATACGGTTTTACCTGTTAAACACCACACGGCGCTCTAAAAACGCTGAGGCTGAAGAAAAAATTCGAATCTTCGTGATTTTATAGAAAATATTTGATGACTCAGCGCTCCCCTACTCCCGAAGACTTTTAGGTACTTCGGGTCAACAATTTTGTTATAACCTCTAGTTTGCGTGTGCCAAACGGCTAAATTGTAATTCGTTTTGCAGTTTTTCTTATAATTGGACTCATATATTAAAATAGTAAGTACGTTATGGTTTTTTTATTACTATTACAAAAAAGTTTACATATATTTGCTTAAATAATAAGTAGTATCTTTAATACACTCGCATTATAATATAATCGCTCTACCAGTCGTCCAACAGGCCAGGCAGATTACGTTCCGTTCCTTACCTAAAGAAAGTGGTTCCCACGTAGCCGTGTCCTACCCCGTCCCCGTCCAGCAGCTCCAGGAACAGCTGGCAGGTTAACGGGCACACGTCCGTGAACAGTTCGACGCACAGCTCGCCGATAACGGCGTGGTTGCGCATACGCAGCGTTATGTACGCCCTGGGAAAGACATACAATGGTTTCTTAGAATGTTTTGGACATTCACAGGTTTAAGGTTTAAAGATCTTTATTCTCACTAAGACTTATTAACTAGGTCACTTACATGAAAAAAAATGCGTTTACAGATTTCAATGCATTCGCCGTCGAAACAACACAGTTAGTGACTGAGTGTTATTTTGTATTCATTTAGATGAATAAGAAAAATTGCGGCGAGATTCGAACCTGCAACCTCCAAACCGGGCTAACGCTCTTACCAATCCAGCTAACGTGATGTCGTGATTGGTAAGAGCGTTAGTCCGGTTTGCCAGAGCTCGCAGGTTCAAATCTCGCCCGTGCGAAAATTTTGTGTTTTTTATTTCGTAGACCAAATAGTAAGAACAATAAATACAATACATTGATGCCCAATTTAATTATTGTTACTAACAAATTGGATTCGGGGCCCTATTTTTGAATCACTCGCTTCGAAATGGCAAGTGATTTTCGTTCGACAACGAATAATTTCCTTTGACTTTTATGTCATCTTCGAACGAAAATCACTCACTATCTTGAAGCGAGTGATTCAAAAATAGGGCCCCTGGTCACTTGAATAAAGAGTTCTTATGATTTAAACCCTACCTACCTGGGTCGCTTGACGCCGGCCGGCGGGGCGAACGCCGGGTCTTCTATGCTCTGTTGCGGCACCGGCGGGAACAAAACGAACTTGGCTTGAGCTCGGTCGATGATCTTCTGCCGGTTTACTGCCCACTCGCGGTTGAGAAGCGCCGTGGTGGGGAGGCGGGCACGCTGTAAATAAAAAGTTAAGTAAAGTTAGCCTGTAAGCATCCCACTGCTGGGCAAAGGCCTTACCTCAAATGTGAGGTAGTATGAGCCATACTCCACCACGCGAGCTCAGTGCGGATCATACTACGCTGTAACTATTGTATAATAATGCAAGGATACTGTGATAAGACCAAAAACAAATCTAGACTGCAAAAGAATTGTGTAAAACAAATACGATAGGTAGAGGTAGCTGGTGGGATGAGCTTAAGGAGTTATTATTTTAAGCTTTTTAGTCAGTTTTTTTAATGTGGTTTACTTTTTTTAAATTATTTAACAGCGTGGACGTCCTTCGGCTGAATGATGATAAAGTGCTCAACGTTGGTTAGTGGTCTTTTTATTACCTCTTTCGTCTATTTTATTTTTTTACAATTCAATTTCGCTTGCTGCTTACAGTAAAATAAAATAACCAAGTCGCATACAAGCATAAACATAACTAACAGTAAGTAATATTAACTAATAACATAACCAACGTTCATGCATAAAATTATATGTCAAAACTATTACTATACTTACACCTAAGCACATATTATAGGCTTGATTATCTTACCGTATTGAGTATCCGTTTGTAAAGCGCCCGGTTGTCAACTTCTAGATGCTTGTAGAAGTCAGCGCGCCGTTTGTAGTACTGCGTTAGAAGCGGTGGATCGTTCTTCCAACGGCTGTCTACTTTGCCCTGAAGTCAATAGCAATTTATACCTTACGTTTTTATAATAAGTAGTTTTACTAATCAAAATGGATGGTGAGGGCTATGCTCGGTGTTTCTCTGCGAGATTGAATCAGAAATAAGGGAATAAGTAGAAGAAGTAAGGTAACGGACATAGCCATGCGAATCGGTGAGCTCAAGTGGCAGTGGGCAGGGCACATAGCGCAAAAATTGATGGCTATTGGGGCAGAAAAATTCTAGATTGGAGACCCTTCGATCAAAGGCGCAACGTAGGACGTCCACAAACAAGATGGACAACCAACCTTGTAAAGTTTACAGGACCTCATTGGATGTAGACCGCTCAAAGCCAGTGTCGCTGTGGAAAACCGTTGGGGAGGCCTATATTCAGCAGTGGACGTCCTTTGGCTGATAATGATGGTGATGTTGAATAATCACAAAGTACCAAACTTTTTAGTAAGAACCAACTGGCCTAAGCAAACTTACGGTGGTGCATTCATACAAACTCTAGTTCAGCTAGATAGGTTGTAGTCTAATGAGGAAAAATGTTTTGTCACCAGTGTTAGGTGGGTACCTATTCTTAATAGATATTAAGCATGGGCCTACTCTGGACCTCACTTCTCTAGTGTTGCATGTAATAGTTGTAATCCTTTAGTAGTGTAATGTTCGCTCACCCGAATCAAATGCATCTTCTTGATATCAGTGAGCAGCGCTATGTTCTTAGTAATGTTGAGTGTGCGACTTCCACTCGCACCGATCTTACGTCATCATCATCATCATCATTATCAGCCAAAGGACGTCCACTGCTAAACATAGGCCTCCCCCACGGCTTTCCAAAACGTCCGATTGTGAGCGGTCTGCATCCAGTGCGATCCTGCGATCTTAACAAAGTCGTTTTACCATCTTGTCGGCGGACGTCCTACGCTGCTCTTAACTTACGTACTCATAAATATTATTAAACTAGAGACTAGTCTAGCTCAGTTGTAGTATGGGAGCTGTAGGAATCCTTTTGTAAATAATAAGGTCATAGTTTAAAAGAAGCACGTTCGCTCACCCGAGTCAAATGCATCTTATTAATAGCAGCAAGCAGCGCCATGTTCTCAGCATAAATGTTGAGAGTGCGACGCCTCCATTCTGGGAGAGGGCGGGTCAATTGAGAGGGTTCATATCTGGGCGGGGCCGTGTCTACCGCTGCTGTCACGTGGGCGTACTATAAAATGAAAATACTTTAACATAATTTTAAGAGACAGACTCAAAGTAGTAATAGCATAGGTAGACCGCGAAATTGAGACCTCGCCTGCGGGGCGGATGTTGTCGCGCCGCCCGCATCTGTCACATCACCCGCCACTCCCCCCGCACCCCGCCGCCCCGCTGGCGAAGTCTTAATGAAGCGGTTTACCTATATAAAAGTGACCTTTCACCAACATAGTAGAACACACAATGAAAATTACAGACAAGGGAAGTTAACGTGTATTTTAGCAAAGGCCAAAAATATCAATTACTAGCCGTCCCAGCGAACTTTGCTTCGCTTCGACCTCGTCCCGCACTGGGGCCCTATTTTTGAATCACTCGCTTGGATATGGCGAGTGATTTTCGTTCGAAAACGATTTTTTCTATGACTTTTGACACTACGTCGAACGAAAATCCCTCGCCATATCCAAGCGAGTGATTCAAAAATAGGGGCCCTGGTCCCGTAATTTTAGTAGTTATTATCCTATATGGGGCGGTGACGAATCCAACAAAGTGAAAATTATGTAAATTGGTCCACCCTTTTTTAACTTTTTACTCCTCCTGACAAATAACAAATAAAAAGAAAAAATAAATTAGCGTAATCAGTTCACGCGTGAAAGCGTGACCAAGGGTATGTATCTCGGGATTCATTTATAGATAAAAAAAGAAGTAAAATATTGTATTTATTAAAAGATGGTACTACTTACTTTAAAAGGTTTTTTCTTCTTCTTTTTAACATGTTCCTCTATCTCGGGCGGCGGCGAAACATACTTTCCATTACTTATTGAGCCTTGCGAGTTGACTTTCTTCAATATCGCACCGACCAGAGTCATATTTACTGTTAATTTTGTATATTATATACGAATAAACCAACAAAGACTACGTTGACTTTGGTGTTTTTCTCGAAATCTATGTGGTTTGATATTTGGACACATTACTTATGTAACGGCTTGGGCCCCTATTTTTGAATCACTCGCTTGGATATGGCGTGTGATTTTCGTTCGAAAACGATTTTTTTTCTATGACTTTTGACACTACGTCGAACGAAAATCACTCGCCATCTTGAAGCGAATGATTCAAAAATAGGGCTCTTGTTCCTTGTTCATAATTTTTGATAAGTAGTTTTAGAAATAGTTTTATGAGTTTTACAAAATTTAAAGCAACTAAAGTAAGCAATAAGCATTTAATATATATTTTTTTTGGTTTAATCATTTATTTCTCTAAAAGAATACAATTCACTTAAATAGAGAAATACAAAACACTTACAATATCAGCGGGAATCGCAATCAAGAGCATTCACATGTAGGTACATACTATTTTGATGCCAAACACAAACAGATCACAGTAACATTTACAACACAAAACAACATTATTAACACAAAATATGACGATCAACAACAAAAATCATTTTAGCTGAACTAAACAAGCCATTCATTAGATAACATTAATATTGCGGGTGGATTTGATGAAAGTACCGTCCTACTAGCCGGTTCACCAGTCGCCTTGGCATCCAATATCTGAGCAACTATACGAATAAAACATAAGAAAACGCTTAGAAATTGGCATAAAGGTTTTTGCCTACTACAACGTACCATGACTATTCTAGGAACGTGTCACGCAAAAAAATCTTTGTACTATTTGTTTATATTATTGAAAACTATGACACCTTTCCCACCTAGCCCGTTCCGTAACTGACCAACATCGTCGCGGGACAATTCACTAACGGCAACATCACCACTGTGTTCGACGTCGAGCTTGAATTTCAGAATAGCTTGACGGTTCTAAATGCACTGCTCAATGTTGAAGTAAAAAAAATCGTCAAACTATCTTATCGTTCTCGATGAGCAGAACTAAGAGCAAAATGTTTAGTTTAGCTTTAAGTTTTTACTAAAAGCAAAATTTCGTAAAAATATTTTTGTATTTGATGCTGGTGCTGAATAAACGTTTTTTCTTTCTTTCATTGTCATTTGCTTAGTGAATCGACATATAGCACCGGAAAAATACGTTTTCGCTCGCTTTCGCTCCATATAACGGTGAGACAGAACGCTGTAGATCCGTTCAGTGGGCAATGTAGAGCGTATATCTGACGCTCATCCTCATGGAATGGTACAATTTAGTGGACCCAGACCATAAATGCTAAAAGCATTCGCTTCCAAACTGCTGTCGAAACATTAGGTTATGTGCAGAAACATCGTAATACAATTTTTGGAAATACAAATAAGAAAATAAGTGCTAATGAGCACACATAATGTTAATATCCTTTAAATTTCAAGTTAACACGTTCCGCGACACTATTACAGACACAATAGATGTTTTATTGTTTTCACGCCTGGCGTTCACTGTCCCGGAAAGTGTTAAACCTCATATCCACATGTTTATTTAAAAATTATCTAAATTATACTATTGATGTAGCTAACTACCTAAGAAACGACGCTTTATTTATTTCAAAAATCTTTATTAAAAAAAATATTGCACTAGCAAACCATAAGTGCCACATACATATCACAATATTGTGCAAATCATTCCCTAATACTGACAGTTACATAAATATTAAATACTAAAGTCATACTCAAAAAAATACTTTTAAATACGAGAAAACACTTTTGTTGGAAAAGGAATAATAGTTTTTGAATATTAAATCTTGTCTTCCAATTCATGATTTTTTTATATTTTTATATTTTTTTTAGTGTTCAAGAAATGAGTAGGTATGTCTTCAGTATATATCACTCACTGGAATGTGACTAGCATAAATTAGCGTGTTATAAAAATACATTAATAAATAAAATCCATTTAGCATAAAATCCGATAAAAACCAATCCCATTTTTTTTGGTTTAAAACTATTGTGTATTAAAAATTAATGCATGCTTTAAAAAATATTTTAAATTATATTCATGCCTCATTCAGCATTATTCTGGTTTAAAGTATAAATAAATAGAAACATTTTATTTGGTTATTAAAAATGACTCATACTGGCAAATAGCAATTAATACTACATCTCCCTACTGTCATGAGATCTAGGATTACAATAGGTACATAATACATTTGGTTAAATTAAATTAAACTAATGTTTAGTGCATGTGCTGTCAATCGATCACGAAGTGTTGAAATTTTTAAGGTAGCAACCACATTTTGGAACTGCAAAAGACAAAACAACATATCATTGTTAATTTTTCATAAGGTTCTATAGTCTGACTAATGAAAATTTCAAAAAAGAAATTTTACTCTATATTTCTTAGACAAAAATGCTTTATATATGTAAAAGAGAATTGCAAATAATTTTTAACAATATTGTGCAGTTTTCTTTTAGGTATTCAAAGCATTATTGTCTATGAAATAAAAAAATATCTATATAGCTTATATTTTTTTGAAATTGCCGCTCTTTTCTGCGGTCAGATTTCATTGGTCAGACTCTAGGTTCAACTAACTTCTTGTAATAAAAATAATTATTATTTCGTAGAAAGTTAGCGTGACGACAGCGCCACAACACAAACTATTGGGGGACGTTGAAATGACAAATGGCTGGCTATCATCACGAAAAGTAATTAAACCAAAGTTATATCAATTAAATATTGTATAATCAATTCATTGTATTCAATTAAGTTAATGTAGTGTCGATTTTTACGTATCAATAAAATGTATGTGATACACGGATACGTAAAGGATCGTAACCAAAACTCTATAGAAACTGGGCCCACTTTTGCGTCAGCATTCCTTTCTTCTAACTTTCAAACTCCGGGCTTCCTTGAGAATCTCTAGACAGACAAAACCCATATTTAACCACATATTTTTGGCCCGACCCGGAAATCGAACCCGGGACCTCTGGCGCAGCCGTCGCTAAAATGCGACCCTGTCACCGCTGCGCCACTGAGGCAGTTAACAACTCACTGAATTATCAACTCATATTACGTACCCTCGTTCACGTGCGCTGGCGGAGGCCGGTGTGCGGGCGCGGCACGGCGGTGTGCGGGCGCGCGGGGGGGCGCGCGTTCACGGCGCCGTACGACAACAGCCGATCAGAGATGTCCGGGGGCTCCATCTGGGAGGGAGGACCGATTTTTTTGTTACGGCTAAGAAATAGAATAGAATAGAAAAAAAACGTTTATTGCTTTCAATACAGAAGAAATATGATTATGACACACAAACGTGAGAAATTAAGAATAGCTATTATCAATATTCAAAAACGTCGATTTCCAAAAACTGTATTAATATTTGATATTTTTTTATTTCTTTTTCTTTTTAGCTTATCTAGTTATCCGCGGTTATCTAGTATATATCTAGCTAAATCATGATCATCAATAATCAAGCACAAAAATATGTGTGTATAGCTGATACTATAAAGAATCGTATTATAATTCGAGATTCATTTCTATAATCTAGAAGTAAAATTAATCTATATCTATACATCTATATACGTACATATGGGTGAATCAACTTTTCTCTGTCCCAACGTGAAAAGTTGAGAGAAATAAAAAAGTTAAGGGGATCATGATTTTTACAAAAGATCCGTGTTCCTCAATTATTAATCAATCATATTCCAAGAAAGGGCACGAATTTTGATGTGTGATTTACGAGTAAATTATCTCAGTCCAGCTAAGGACCTAAAAATCAGTCCCCTGGGTGACCGTTATTTTGACCAATAAAATAACAAAAAATCGGTACATACATAACTGTCTTAGCAAGATCTATTTAATAACATTCTAAATCAGTTACCACATATTTATTAACTATTAAGACTTTTTTTATATACCTGAAAACTATGTCTCTTGAGTCACTAATCCAAAAACCAATCCTAAAAGTTCTTATAATTCTTTAGAAAACAGTCACATAATAAAAATACTTCTTGGGCTAACTTATCTCATAAATCTTTAAAGTTCAACATAATATTTTTCGTGGTACAATACTTGCCAGTGAAATAAAACACAGAAATCTGCGCAAAAACAGGGGGACAATATGGTTTGTCAGGAGACAATATGTAACCCAAGAGACAATAATATGCAAATAAACAACAATTTTATGAAAAAGTTGTACACGCATAACTAATGTATATGCCTTTCTTTGTAAGAAAAGACAGAAATCACAACCGTATCATCTTATTTCAAGGTTAAGCAGTACGTTTTGTCATTTCTCTACTTCAATTTGGGCTAACCTCAGTAGAGGATAAGCCTGAATAATATTATTGAATCAAGAGATCATTCTCGCTCAAGCTATTCATATAATGCAATAGGCAACTATCTAAGAGGCTCTTAATTATTTCGGAAAAACAGGTAGGGCATAAAGTTTCTGGGGTTTTGTGTCTTGTGATTGCCCTAAAACAGCTCGTCCTCCCGAATCTGGGCTGAAATGTAACACCTCTATCCCTTAAAAGGGATTTAAAGGAAATTTCCCTGTGCCTGATCACCTGAGTATCTGTCTCAGTGACTTCTGCTTCTTTGAAGTTGAGATTGGATGACCTTCCGGCTGAAATCCAATCTCAACTTCAGACAGTTAATCAAATCCATATCCTAAACATCAGCTAAAAACTTGAAATTATCTCCAACGTCAGCAATACTTCATTCCAAAGCAACTTCCTCAACTCTTTAAAGTCAGGTTTGATATTGCATGGACTACATTATTATTTTGAGGACTTTGGATCTCCCAAATACCAACTGATTGTGTGGATTCGGAACCGAGCCACAAGAGTTGGGGGATGCTGAACTTAGTCAGCATAAGCTGCTTAAGCAGTTTAATGAATTTCGAAGCCAATCCGGCCCCTTTTCAGTATCTGAACACAAGACGTGAACGTGGTTTCCACCCTAATGTCATAGTCATAACAGTTTTAAGCACCAGATGTTATCGATCTACATTTCTGATGCGTACAGCTAAGGAAACCAACTCTTAAATTGAGTGACAATTGCTTCGTCGAGTCTAGGTGGGACAAATGATCCAACTAAGTGGGTATAACTTCGAAAACGAAAGTTCTAGATTGAAGATCTTTTATCAAAAGAGTAGAGTTCACCGGTGAGATGGGAAGACGACTTGCAACTTAACTGCTTGCAACTGGTCTCTATAGAAAACTATGGGAAGGTTTATTATTAGCAATGGACATCCTACGGCTGTTAACGATGGTATTGATTACTACATAGGACCCGGACTTTTTAGGCGAATAGAATAGATTAAAGTCAGACATGGTCTTTCTTCGCCTGAATTATGTATTACGTAATTTACGTACCACATTTAATATTATGTATTTTTTGTTTCTCTCGATCTTTTTGTAAGTTTTCTCTTACAGCGCCTTTGTGTTTTGGCATGGGTGTAAGATATCATTTCTCTGAGTAACAGATTTCATTTATTCTGATTATAATCAAAAATTGGCTAAAATTACTAAGTATTATTGTAACAGATATGGGTATAATATTTCAGACTTTATTGTTTGGAGAAATAATAGTAAAACACTGTACATCCATCAGCTTTTAGGACAGTTATGTGTTGAACTTTACTTAATGAGACGGCAAGATGGGATAAGAAAAACCACTACAATAAGGCTTTATATTGTTAAAACAATATTAAATTACAAGTTATTACAGCAAAAACTAATTATTGTATGATTAAATACACTTTATTGATACAATAACCGCGTTTTGTCTCTGGTGTTACCTCTATTTGTCTCTTGAGTCACCTAAATATTGAGGAAGGGGACCAGTAACTCCAAAGACATTTAGCCTTTAAAAAAATATAAACACGCCATTAACCACCAATTCACCTTCATTCATATTCTCACGTGATATTAGACCATATTGCTTATTGCATTTTAGTTCATAGTATGAAAAATAAAAGAAATACTTGGGAAAATGCGTGGTTGCCAGCGGAACAGTAAACGTACACTTGGCGTCACCTCTGACGGCGGATGAACTTGCCGAGTAAATTATCAGTCGCGAGAATAACGGACATGGTCACGTGAGACCTAGACCGTTTTCTGATAGGTGCAAGCTTTAGTTGTGCCATTTTAAAACATAATACTAAATATAAGATAAGTAAGTCAGGGGACAACAAAATAACTGCACTCCGAGGGACACAATTTCAAAAGTCAAAATACCTAAAAAATCGTTAAATTTTTCGGACGTCTCTTTAAACACGTGAAACTATGGGCTTTGTTGATTGGGATGCCATATAAGATTTATCTGCTGTCATACAGTTTTTTCACACCAGACCTAAAAATTAGAGAGAAACTTGCCGTGGGGACAGCAGATTTTTGTATGGGAGCCCAAAATTGTCCCCTGGGTCACCTAGCCAAAAACGAAAAATTGAATTAAAATGTTTATCAAAAAAATATTTTCATATTTCTTAATGATCTAAGTATAAGTTTATTTCATAAAATATATTGAATTAAGCCATTTTTTCCTGAAAATTGCTTTTGAACACTTGGGACACGAAAAGACAAAGAAAAGTTGATTGACCCATATAATAAAACTGTAAAGTAGGTGAATCCTGTACATTGCATATTTGAAAAAGAAATTGCATTGAGGGGGCTTTTTACACGTAATAGATACCAAAAATATTTTTTTTGAATTTTTGTCTGTCTGTCTGTCTGTCTTTCTGTCTGTTTGTTCGAGCTAATCTCAGAATCTACTGGACCGATTTTGATGGGGCTTTTTTTATTTGACTCAGCATCACTTGGAGAGTAAACTAGGATAGAAATAATCACGCCAATAGACTTAGGGGGTAGAAAATTGAATCTCAGCAACTACTGGACCGATTTTGATGGATTTTTCATTTGACTCAGTGTCACCTGGAAAGTAAACTGAGATATAAATAATCACGCTAATTGACTTAGGGGGTAGGCAAAAAATTGGATTAATAAAACTGTAAAGTAGGTGAATTCTGTACATTGCATATTAAAAAAAATTGCATTGAGGGGGCTTCTTACACGTAATAGATACCGCTAGTGAATAATAAGCGTGTAGGGTATTTGGTGGGTCTTTAAAAATTACATTGAGGTTCCTCAACAGTTAGACTTTAAGAAAAAATTGTTTACGCAATAGTGTTTCTCATCATCACGTCATCATCGTCATCAGTATGTATCAGTACGCCAAAGGACGTTCACTGCTGAACAAAGTTTTCTACAGCAACTGCAGACCGTATACATTGTGATCCTGCGATTTCTACAAGGATAGTCTGTCCATCTTGTTGGTGGACGTCCTACGCTGAGTTTTTGGTCGAAAGGTCTCTCTCTTTAGTATAAAGTCACGTATTTATTGGCGTGTGCGTGGAAAGGCGGCGCGGGCGCAGGCGCCATGTTGTTACTACCGCGGCCACCTCCGCCTTACCACCTTGAGAGCCTAAGTCGCTTACATCTCCCGTCGTCTTTGGTTTGAAGTGACGCCCGTTTTTGTGTCGTATGGACAAGCGATTTTCGTTCGAAAGTGGTAAGGCGTATGCAATAGAGCTTTCTTTAGTCACCATCGTCATCACTATCACTTGTGCCGTTATTGCTTAAAGTGAAAAGCGCAAGATATTTGCGTTTGATCGTAGTACGGAGTGTAATAGAGCTCTCTTTAGTATAGTTATAGTTCTGCTGGACTTTTCCCGATTGATCTATTCTCTCTTTAGTATAAATAAACTTACGTATTTATTGGCGTGTGCGTGTGAGGGCGGCGCGGGCGCGGGCGCCATGTTGTTGCCGGTGTACGCGACGCACTTCACTTGCCACTCGCCGAGTTGCTCGTTCCAGTGCACGTACTGTTCGATTAGCGCCTGAAATAAGAGAAAAAATGCTTTGATGTTAAAGTATATTGTTTTCATTCACTCAGTTCATTAATTACATTTCCTAGTACTCAGGTTGCATTCAACACACTTCAGGGAAAATGAACAAAAGCCTCTTGAAATGATGTCTGAATAGTAACAAAACCCAAATCTTTAAGAAAAATTGTAATGACAGAAGAGAAGAATGAGAAGAATATGATAACTTTTGACAGGAGTTTGTAAAGAAAGAGCGCGTTTTCAATTCATTTGTAAAAAGTCGTATTTTGTTGTGTATTGACTGATTTGTTTTCAACATGAATCAAAAAAAGAAAGATCGCTCGGACAATTGGACAAAAGACAAAAAGGTAAATCAAATGGATAATAATAACTACTACATAGTCGCCGTATGTGGGGTTTGGAAACTTGATAGCATTGTAATTGTTTATTTTATTTCAGGACTAGCTTTTGCCCGCGACTTCGTTCGCGTGGACTTCAGGTTCGTCCCGTCTAGTAGCGCAAAAAATGTGTTTTTTTACGACCTCACATTAGAAACCTCAAAAATTGTAGCCTATATGTTATTCTGATGTATAAGCTATATTGTGGTAAAGTTTCATTCAAATCCATTCAGTAGTTTTTACGTGAAAGAGTAACAAACATCCATACATCCATACAAACTTTCGCCTTTATAATAGTATTTCAGGATATCCATAAACAGCTTATAGAAAGTTCGAAAGACGTGGTAGAAAACAGAAACACGGATACCAACACAAACCGTCATAAAGTTGCTGAGTGGAATTTGATTTTACAAAAGTATGTCTAAAATAGTGTCTTATGTCTATAAAGTACCGGGGCGCGAACTTGTTTTGTTTGTTTGTTGATTAAGTCCAATAAATCAATTGTTGTGAAAGAAAGCACGAATTTGATTTACCGCGTTTTTTTTTTTTTGTATTTTGTATTTTTTTTTGATAAAATAGGGGGGGTCGGTGTGGTGGGGGGGGTGTTTAACTAAAACACTGTTTAAAAGAGTGTTATAGCGCCAAAAGCTGAATTGTGGTAAGGATTTTCTTAAAATCTTGTTAAACAGTGCCTAAAACTTTGTTTATGTGATTTGTGGTAAGGCTATATAAACTGCACTTGTACTTGACATACGTGGAAGGTTCACAGTTCACAGGTTCACAGTTGTCTTTTTACAAGTGCAATTTATATTATTAAGTTTGTATGGTGACAAAACACTATAAAAACAAAAATAAACTATTGTGGTAAGGCTGTTTATCTTTAACTAGCGATTCCGGCGAACTTCATTTCGTTGCTATCGGCGGCCCCGTCGCCGTTGCATAATTATTGTACTATCCTATTTAGTCACCGTTTAAACCCTCCCTGGACTTCCGCGAATATGTATCTCTGGCTGTATTGCGTTATCTTATACACTTAACACGTTCCGGGACACACACAATGGTTGTTTTATTGTTTTCACGCCTGAAGACGTTCACTGTCCCGGAACGTGTTAAAGAAATAAAACCAAACCTCACCTGGTACTCCTTAGGTATGTACGAGTCTAGTACTAAATCTGCCAGTTGTATCTCCCTTTTCAGCGCTCTAACGCTGTCCAAGATCCCTTCCATCTCTCTCTGCTGCTCCCTCTGTTGGTCCGCTAGCTCCGCCTTGGCAGAATTAAGCAGTTGCACAGCGCGCTTGAGTTTGCGCGTCTTCGCTGCGTTCTCTTCTTGTAGGCTTGAGTAGCGCTCTTCTAGGTCGAGACGTTCAGCCTGGGGAAAAAGTGGGTTTACGTATCTACATTAAATATTTAAAAACAACTTAAAGGATTTCAAACGTTTCAAAAACGTCTTCGTAGCAATAATCACACAAAATATCTAAAGAAAGACAGAAGATTTAAAATAAATTGTATCATCAAACTTAATTTTATTGATGTGCCAATGATGCAAAAGGCGGTTGTGTTTAAATGGGTGAAGTGTCAATTTACATATAAGTGACGTGTATCACTAGTATCTCCGTGCTTAGGAAAGCACGCTTAAGCAGTCGGCCTCGGCTAATGTCCCTTTAGCCTTGATAAAATTAAAAAGCAAGGTTGGTAGTTTGGTAGTTGGCCTTGCAAACACCCCTCCGCCAATCCGCACTGAGTCCGCGTGGTGGAGTATGGCTCATACCAACTCATACTTGTGGTAAGGACTTAGCACAGCAGTGGGATGTTTACAGGCTTTTTTTACCAAAGACATATCAAATCATTTTTATACTTTAATTTCATATTCTAGAATAGAATATACTACTGAATTTCATACAGGTGTTCTATAAAAAGACACTACAAATATTGTGTACGGTTCTTTTTCACCTCTTTCTTCTGCAGATCCTTCTGCAGCCGCAGCTCGTTTAGCTTCCGTTACTCAAGCTCGTATGCAGCTTTATCTAGAAGACGTCTCTGCGTGTCAGCCGTGTCTAGAAGATTCTAGAAGATACAAGAATCTTACCTCTTTCTTCTGCAGCCTCAACTCGTTTAGCTTGCGTTTCTCAAGCTCGTATGCAGCTTGTTCTAGAAGACGTCGCTGCGTGTCGGCCTTGTCTAGAAGATTCTAGAAGATAGAAGAATCTTACCTCTTTCTTCTGCAGATCCTTCTGCAGCCGCAGCTCGTTTAGCTTGCGTTGCTCAAGCTCGTATGCAGCTTGTTCTAGAAGACGTCTTTGCGTGTCGGCCTTGTCTAGAAGATTCTAGAAGATAGAAGAATCTTACCTCTTTCTTCTGCAGCCTCAACTCGTTTAGCTTGCGTTTCTCAAGCTCGTATGCAGCTTTATCTAGAAGACGTCTCTGCGTGTCAGCCGTGTCAATAAGATTCTAGAAGATAGAAGAATCTTACCTCTTTCTTCTGCAGCCGCAGCTCGTTTAGCTTGCGTTGCTCAAGCTCGTATGCAGCTTGTTCTAGAAGACGTCTCTGCGTGTCGGCCTTGTCTAGAAGATTCTAGAAGATACAAGAATCTTACCTCTTTCTTCTGCAGATCCTTCTGCAGCCGCAGAGCGTTTAGCTTGCGTTGCTCAAGCTCGTATGCAGCTTGTTCTAGAAGACGTCGCTGCGTGTCGGCCTTGTCTAGAAGATTCTAGAAGATAGAAGAATCTTACCTCTTTCTTCTGCAGCCTCAGCTCGTTTAGATTGCGTTGGTCTAGCTCGTGTGCAGCTTGTTCTAGAAGACGTCTTTGCGTGTCGGCCTTGTCTAGAAGATTCTAGAAGATAGAAGAATCTTACCTCTTTCTTCTGCAGATCCTTCTGCAGCCTCAGCTCGTTTAGATTGCGTTGGTCTAGCTCGTATGCAGCTTGTTCTAGAAGACGTCTTTGCGTGTCGGCCTTGTCTAGAAGATTCTAGAAGATAGAAGAATCTTACCTCTTTCTTCTGCAGATCCTTCTGCAGCCGCAGCTCGTTTAGCTTGCGTTGCTCAAGCTCGTATGCAGCTTGTTCTAGAAGACGTCTTTGCGTGTCGGCCTTGTCTAGAAGATTTTCTCCGCCTACCAGCACCTTGGACTCAAGGCGCTGTAGCTTCTCTTTGAGTTCTTCTTGCTGTTTCCTAAATAAATATTTCACTTGAGTATAGATAGAAAATTGACGATCTAATAAAGCATTGTTTATTTGCATGATCAAATAAAGGATTGAAATGCAACAAGCTTTGGTTAGCTCAAACTTGTGTCACAAATATTTAGAATGGAAGAGAATAATTATTTTTTTGACACAAACAAAAATATTTCAATACTAGATGTTTAATAAAAATAAAAATAATTAATTTAAATGTCACTCAATAAAATACAATGGTAAATAAAAAAAATAATAAAAAAAAATTCAACCGTCTCCAAAAAACTCACTAACATGCTTTTAAAACATTTGTCTTCAACTTAGAATAAATAAATAATTAAATATGCGCCAGACAACACACCAATTGCCTTGGTTTCGAACTAAGGATTTTGCTTCCTTGTACTACGAATACCAGACAACGATAATGACGGGGGCGTCACCCATAAATACTTACAATACATATAAACATCCATGACTCAGGTACAAATGTTCATGCTCATCACACAAACATTTGCCCCTTGCGGGATTCGAACCCGCGACGCCGGCATAATTGTCAGGAGCGCTAACCAATGAACAAGAAATACTTACTTTGTTCTCTGCAGCTCAGCCTTTTTCTCTTCCAGAACTTTCCTGGCCTGATAAGCTTTCTCTCTGTTCAATTTCTCCTGCAGAAAAAAATAACACTATTTATTAGAAACAAAATCGAAAATATTTAATCGATAAACTGGTTGAAATATATAAAAAACTAGCGGTCCCAGCGAACTTCGTTTCGCCCCCAGCCCCGTCCCGCCCCGGCCCCGTTTTATGGGAGTTTTCTTTGCTATAAACCTCACGGAGCCCGAGACCTTTCCAACGAATGCAAAACCGTGGATATCGGTTCGTGCGTTCTGGAGTTATAGCGTCAGGAAGGAAAATCCGACTTATTTTTATATAGTAGATCTATACTAATATTATAAAGCTGAAGAGTTTGTTTGTTTGTTTGTTTGTTTGTTTGAACGCGCTAATCTCCGAAACTACTGGTTCGAATTGAATAATTCTTTTTGTGTTGGATAGTCCAGTTATCGAGGAAGGCTATAGGCTATATAACATCACGCTACGACCAATAGGAGCAAAGATATAGTGGTAAATGTGTAAAAAACGGGAGAAAGAAGTCACTATTCCACGCGGACGAAGTCGCGGGCAAAAGCTAGTATTACACTAAAGGTTTATTCCTACTAAAACGTAATCATGACCGTATCAGGCAAAAAAAAATGTATTGAAAACTTCCCACTAGACCGTTTCGTCACCGACCAACACCGTCGCGAGCCATGCACTGGGCGTTTCAACACCGGCAAAATACTCTCTCGCTCCATATAACAGTGAGACAGAACGCTGTAGATCAGTGGGCAAAGTAGAGCGTATCGTGTTGCTTTTCGTGTCTGATACACTCCTAGCACGGTCGTGATATGAAACAGTGTAGTGGGCCCAGACCTTTATGCGTAGAAATACGAATAAAGACTTTTTTAAAACTTTTAAGTAACGAAGTCTTCTAGAGTCATTAAAACATACCTTCTCTTCTCTTCTCATCTTGCGGCGCATCTTCTTCTCTTCTGGATCGAGCGAGTCCATCTCGGGCTCGGTGAGAGTGTCGTCTGACAATTCTTCTTCTGTTATCTCTTCTTCTTCCTCGCCTTCGTCTTCTTTGTCTGTAGTAAAAAATATAGAATAATATAGTGCTTCTAATTTTAGAATACCTTTGACCAAAGACAAGATGGACGACCTTGTAAAGATCGCAGGATCAAACTGGATGCAGATCGCAATTGATCGGTCGCTGTGGAAAGTCGTGTGGGAGGCCTATGATCAGCAGTGGACGTCTTTTCGCTGATAATGATGATGAATTTTAGAATTGCCGAATAGACACGAATTTCGAAATTGATTAATTAATTTTAGAATTATAATTCAGGCCTGAATTTTTAGTTCCTAGTAGGTGCTCGTAGCGCAGTGGTGGCAGCGCCTTATTAATGATACCGAAGTTAAGCAACGTACGGCGCGGTCGTCTTTGGATGGGTGACCATTCCGCCCTTATAAGTGACGTATAAGTATTGTTTATTGAGGAAATCAACAGCACATACATTGCTATAACTTACGTCTAGTTTAATACATTGGGTATGGCCAATTACAGATTTCCCTATTACTAATCAGTAAGTAAGTACTCAAATAATAACAATTAATTATGCTAAAAGTGACTTATTAACAATATAACAGTTATTAACAATATTTAATTCTTTAACATTTTAACACTTTAACATTACGCACTTAATCACCTAATTTATGTGATATTTGTAATTGTTGAATTATATCACGAGCATCTCCGTGCTTCGGAAGGCACGTTAAGCAGTTGGTACAGTTAACGCTAGTCGTTAAGCCTAGTCAGTGGCCCTATGGGCAGCATGACAAAATCTGACAGCAAGGTTGGTCCGCTTGCCTTACAAACACCCCTCTACCAATCCGCACTGAGCCCGCGTGGTGGAGTATGGCTTATGCTACCTCATACTTGAAGTGAAACCTTTGTCCAGCAGTGGGATGCTTTCAGGCTAACTTTTAAAAATTATTTTTAAAAACAAATTGCATACAAGAAGCTTGGATAAGTATGTATGTTGTGACTTCTTGTATTTTCTGTACATCTTATAAGCGCAATAAAGAATAAAGAATATGTTTTGGCCTTCGATTAACCTTTTTAATAGAAAAGTAGTTTAAAAGAAAGTTAAAATGGATGATGTTAAATATAGTTTTTGTACTAACCATTTGCGGTATCTTCAAGTTGTTTCTTGAGCTGATCGATCTCTTGTTGGAATCTGTAGAAAAACAACACATTATTCGCGGGTTCGAATTCCTCGTCTAACACAGTTGCTTTTTACAAGTGCAATTTATATGTACAAAAAATTGAACCGCCTTCAATCTTTGATAAAAGTAAAATAGCGGAAGATAGGTGACGCGCCATTCGAACGTGGACCGCTAAAATCAGGCCCCCGTCGCCTAATTGCATTCAAGGAGACATCTCAAAGCGCGCGTTTGTTTCGCTCGCACTACGTAAGAAATGGGTTTGTCTCTGTCGGTCATCTTGTATGTAGTTGTGAGTAGTGCCATTTTTTAGCTGACAATTAGTATGACATGCCGTATCTTCCGCTATTTTACTTTAATCAAAGCCTTCAATAAATCATGCATGATGTCACGGACAGCAACAGTCTACGACTCTCTACACATCATGCACCGACTTTAATAGAGTTTACTCGTATTTCTCCAATTAGAGTTATTTTAATTCTTTTAATGTGTTTTTAGAAAAAAAATCTTTTTCATTTTTAGTTATTGTTCATGTTATAATGTACAGCAAGCTATCCACTTTTGTTGCAAACTAGCCTTAATTACAACTGCATAAGATACCGCAGTATCAGTGTTTACCTTGACGTGCTGTTGTCCGTACCTGATTAAACTAAAATAGTTACTAAAACCTTTTAAAAAAAATGAAAATCACATCAAAATCGGTCCATCCAAACGCGAGATATTCGCGGACCAAACATACATACATACAGGTCGAACTGAGAACCTCCTTTCTTTAAAGTCGGTTAAAAAAAAATTGGTTGCCTGTAAAGTCGGTCCACGGGCGAAAGTTTTACGTGACAACGACTTTTGATGTCTGTCTCTCTCGCTCTCGCGTGCCTCTCACTCGCTCTCATTGTGGAGCGCATAACGTGAGCGGAGCGTAACGCAGTTTCTTGAAGTGTCACCCGGCAAACCAATTTATAAGACGTTGTCACGTCAAAATAACAGCATACCTAGTTAATAATGCATCTCCCGGCTCGCTGTTGACATGTGTCTTGTTTTCGATGTTCTTGGCGCGGTTGGCGTAGCGGAGCGTGCTGATTGTCTCCACGTAGTTGCTCTCCGCCGGGCCTATTGTGGCTATCTGTTTAGACACGAAAATGAGGTGATATACAAGGATAATGGATAAAATTAGGGGCAGCGACCCCCGCTCTGGAGGGGCAGCGACCCCCGCTCTGGAGGGGCAGCGACCCCCGCTCTGGAGGGGCAGCGACCCCCGCTCTGGAGGGGCAGCGACCCCCGCTCTGGAGGGGCAGCGACCCCCGCTCTGGAGGGGCAGCGACCCCCGCTCTGGAGGGGCAGCGACTCCGCTCTGGAGGGGTAGCAACCCCCGCTCTGGAGGGGCAGCGACCCCCGCTCTGGGTGCTGGTTAGTTCAACAGGTTTCTATAGCTATACAGCGTGGTAATGCTGCTAGCATAATGGGAACCTTTGGGTCGATCGGGGCGCAGAGTAGGGATTCGTTGTGGTCAATTTAAACCATGAAGCGGCTGTTTAGTGTATTGTATTTTTATGACATTTTATTCATATGTAATAGTTAATGTAACGACGCTTTTTGTTGATTATGCCTGTAATTTTTGCATGTGTTGTACGTATCAAATCGATGTTTTTTTTTTAAAAAAAACTGTAATATAGTTTAACAGTCTTACTAAAAATCATCCGTTAAAACTGGCCTTAAGTCATGATTAGTTAAAAACTGTCTTAAATTTAAATAGGGTTTAGAACAGTGTTTAACATTTTGTACCACAAATGAGTATGTATGTATCAAACATTCATTCAGTCACTAAGTTCATTCATTACATTTCCTAGTATTAGTAGTAGTATTCCGCCTAAATTGTACATTTCCTTTAAACAAATTTGTAAATTCACTAATTTTGTGTGCAATAGAGAGTTATCTATCTATCTACTACATAGTCGCCGTGGGCAAGTTTTGACTTTCTTTACGGTAAACTTTCCATTTACCAGTGCTGATAATGATATGACGTTGCCAATCAAAAATAATTGCTGTATCTAAATAGCTAAGGTGCAAATTAACTTACCATGACAGTCTTCGAGTTTCCACCCAGTGAATCCTGCAGCAGTCTTGTCAACTTGGAGTTTCTATACGGAATGTGAGTAGATTTCCCATCTACGAGGGCTGATATCACGTTGCCGAGTACGGAGAGCGATTGGTTGATCTTCGTGGCTTCTTTCAGGCGGGTGCCCGTTGCTTGCGTCTTGCTTTGGCGCTCTGAACCCTGGTGAATATAATATAGATATAACAATTGAAAAAAAAAATTGACCTTTAAAAGTAAAAAGTCATAAAAGTTGTTTATTTTTGCATATAGACCCACTGGGGGCACTTATACACGTCCCAACATAGACCCTACCACAGCTTCGGGACAATTGTGCCCACAATAGTGCTGAGAAGAAGCTGCTCAAGCTGCGCAACAAACTCAGTCACTATTGTCAATGTCTCTTTTCAAAAGTTCTATAATGTTTGTGGTGATCATGCAAGTCCATACATTATTATCTTTTAAATAATCATCTACTTTATAATACCCTTTCGTCATTAGGGTTTCTTAAATAACAGTTTTAAATTTATTAATCGGTAAGTAAACAATGTATTCTGTTAGTTTATTGAAAAACTTTATACCTTTCCCCATGAAATAATTACCAACATTTCGAAGGCTGTTTAGTTTATATTGTAACATATTTTAATAATAATTACTATTTTTTGACATCAAATTTTTAAATTTGACTAACTGATTGCGTGCTAACCTAAACTGAACCTTACCGCTAAGTCAACAAAGGTGCTGTTTTCCCAGCTAGATTAGGATCATCATAGAGGGAAATATCAAAGGGAGAAGGAAAAGAGGAAGACCTAGAGCGTATATGACCTAAATAAAGGAAACGTTGAACGTCGAGTCGTACCAAGAGGTCAAGGCGTTTGGCTCGGAATAGAGATAAATAAAAATAATAATAAAATAAATAAAATAAAATAAATGGATAAAACTCCACCGACAAGAGCATAGCTCTTAAATGAAGAAGAAGAAAATCCACTTTTGCTGATTTCGTGCCTACCTAAACTAAACCTTACCGCCAAGTCAACAAGGTGCAGTTTCCCCATCTTGACGTGCATCTTCCCATCGTTCCCCTTCTTACTCGACTCGACCGTGATGGAGAATATAGCGTGGGAACGAGAGCTCTCAGTGTTCATGGCGGTCGCGCCGATGTGGCGGTTCTTGTTCCCTACCGCCATTATCTTTTCTAGTTCGTCTGCATTGTGGACTACGTAGCCTGGAAATAGATAATTTATAGGAATGTAAGAAGAAGACGATGAAATAAGTAAAGCCACCACACATATTTTGAAACATTTGATTTTCATTGTCAATAGTAGTAGGTGTTTATTTCTTTTTTAACGAAATGATTAATTTTAAAATAAGATAAACAAAAACTAACAACCTATGAAAGTAATTGATCGTTAATTGTCGGTTAATAGCGGACTTCTGTATTATGAGCCGGTCGAATCTATTCGCTGTGTGCGAGTGATTCAAAAATAGGGCACCAGAATCGATGACAGCGCTCGCAGTGACAAAATAAAACAACGTTGGCGGACGTCATTTCTCTAGCAATTTTAGTACAAAATTTACATATACGTGCATTATATTTTATTAAAAAGTAATAATCGTCACTATACCTCGTGTGTTCATAAGTTTTGAGACGAAAAAAAAGAGGCATAACTTTTTAAATAATTAACTTATATTTCTAAAATTTACAGTGAACACTAAGTAGATAATAATCAACAATAAAATATATCTTTTATTCAAAATGTCCACCCTTGTTTTTAATACAGGCCCTTAGACGATTTGGCCAATCATCAATGGCGGCACGAATCTTTTCTAGCGGGATTCGCTTTGCTTCTCGAACAAGAGCTCGCTTCAGTGACTCCAAGTTTGGGTGGGACTTCTGGCAGGCCTTGAGCTCTAACTCAGTCCATAGAGAATAATCCAGCGGGTTGAGGTCGGGGCTGGAGGAGGGCCATTCGTTCGCCGCGATGAAGGCCGGCACATTTTCCCTCAACCAAGCTTGGGTGGTTTTTGCTTTATGGGATGGTGCCGAGTCTTGCTGGAAAACCCAAGATTTGTTGTAAAATAAAGTATGAGATAGGGGTTTCACAACAGGCTCTAAGATGTCATTTTGATAATTCTTGGCTTTCACCTTGACGCCTTGTTGACAGAAATGGAGCGGAGTGACACCTTCATACGAAACTCCCCACCATACCATCACACTTGCTGGATGATGAGTACGCGAGACATTCCGTGCTGAAGCTGGGACATCCTTGCTACTTTTGGCATAGACTTTATTGTTTTGTCGGTTGAACTTTTCTTCGACAGTAAAAATTTTCTCATCGGTGAACAGTATCTTCCTCGCATCGTGTCTCCTAAGCAGTAATGGACAACGTTCACGTCGCAAATTACGAAGCCGATCGTTTAAAAAGTGAACTTTTCTACGGCTATACGCCTTTACCTTAAGATCATATTTTAGTATTCTGTTGACTGAAACGCGCGAAATATTAGTCTGCAGAGCAATTTTTTTCTGAGTGCGACATGGATTTCGGCGAAGTCGCTCTCGGATGATTTTGATGTTCGCAGGCGTCCTTACAGAGCGTGGCCGACCACTCCTTTGGCGATTTTGCAAGGAACTTGTCTCCTTGTATCGTTTGATAGTGTAATACACGAAGTTACGGCTTACGCCAAAAGTTTTCACCTCACGGAAAATCTCCATTGGTTTTTTTCCCGCCTTAAATAGCGATATCACGGTCGCACGCAATTCTTTAGTCCCCTCCATCACGATAAAATTGACAGAAATAAATTTGAAAGTCAAAGTTATTAAAAGTAAACATTCCAAATTCAAAATTGGAAAAAGAATTAAATAGCAGCCAGTAATATTTAATTTATTTTTTTAACTACAAAGTTTGTCTCAAAACTTATGAACACACGAGGTAGATAGATCAATGTAATTTAATAGAACAAATGGATAATGCAATATTTCATTGAAATATCTTTGGTTTGATTACTTTCCGTAATGACAGCCAGCCATTTGTCATTTCAACGTCCCCCGATAGTTATATACATACCAGTGAGGTCTTTAACAAAGACGCCTATATCGGGGCGCTCCTTGACCTCCAAGCTCTGATGCGGGTTGTTGCCCAGCAAGTCGCGCACCTCCTCGTTGTATATCTCCAGATACGTCACGCATACTAAGAACCTGTGGAGATAAATAAATTAAGGATATAAGGCCAGGTTAGTGTTATCAAATGACTAAATCTGACCAGTCACAATTGTCATAAACGTTAAATGACCGGTCACTTTCTGTCAAATTCTATCAATTTGACTCAAACAAATAAACATCAAAATGGCTCGCTGGATACAAGGTCTCCAGCCATTTTGAATGAACCGTATATCTAAATTACCTAACTCCTGTTCGCAAAAAATAACTAAATCAAGTATTCTGTCGTTGTGTGAATTAGTTGTGATTACTTGTTAGGACTTTTTATTGTATTTACTCACAAACATCGTCATCTAGCATGCAAACACACGGCAGCCAGATACAATTACAATTTAGGCGTTTGGTATCGAACTGCTACCGTACTGCAGCGGCAAGAACAGCGGGTTATAACCAGCGGCATGGCGGCACATGCAAATTGAAAGCGCCCTAAATGAGACAGAAAGAGACAAACGTCTCACTACTCGTCATGATTCACTCGTGCTATATGGAAAGAGACAAGCAACTGATCTTTCATCATCGATGGTATCTAAAGTTCCAAATCAACAGCATCAACAACACTGTTCGTGAAATATAGTGGCGCACAACGTGTTGCTGACATAACATAGTGGCGCCCAACATGTTACTAAAATGTAACGAGTGAGAAACTTAGCACGCACGGATAAAAAGAGAATGATAAAATATCAACTTGTTTTTTTATTGGAATGGCCAAATATTCTTACTTTTCATCGTCATTGGCTTGTGCTATATGACTGAAGATATGCGCAAAGGAATTAGGTATGATGCCACGAAGCTAACGCAATAAGGTAGTTAGCGCCCAACCTAGGGCTGTTAAATGTATTAGCAGGAAACAGAACGGACGGAGAGAAAGGACTAATAATGCTTACTTCTCGTCATCATTGGCGCGCGCAATATGGCTGAATATATGCGCAAACGAATTAGGTATGATGCCACGCAGTTCAGGTGCACTGCTCGACCCAGCCATTGTGTAAGTTTTGCCGGTGCCCGTCTGTCCGTACGCGAAGATAGTGCCATTGTAGCCTTTGAGCACCTCTTCTACTATCGGGTTCGCTGTTTGCACGTATATGTCCATCTGGAAAGGAATAGATGGAGGGTTTTGAGAAATGCGTGAATGATACAGACACAGCAAAATCTCTGATAAAAAAATAGGACTCTGGAAACTGGGAGTTCAGTTCAGGGGAAAGATAATTAGAGCATTTTGGTGAACACTTTAAAGGTTACTGCCTAAAATGCCGTAGCATACTAGGCTAGGAACATGTCAGGCAAAAAGTATTCTTTGTATTCATAAGTATGACATCGTTTCCACCAGACCGTTCCGTCACCGACAAACACGGTCGCGTGGCATGCACGGAGCGTATCACCGCCGGCTAAATACGCTCTCGCTTTCGCTCCATATAATGGTGAGACAGAACTCTGTAGATCCGTTCGCATATTAGAGCGTATCGTGTTGCTTTTCGTGTCTGATACGCTTCTAGCATGGTCATGGTATGTCAGACCTTTAGGAGGCAAAAGTAGTGCTTCGGATGTCAGCAGGTCTACAGCATATCTTTCATTACTGCTGTCATAATTTTCATTTCATTTAGGTCATTTAGTTCCACATCTAGAAGGTATGATATGTATTGTATTCATGATTTTATAGTAGACATATCACATACACACATTTGAATTCGTCGATCTGATCTCCAAGTGTTTTAATCCTTCACAGTCGGATCTAGCTGATAGGTAATAAAATATTACTAGGTATAGGTCGACCGCCAAATTGAGACCTCGCCTGCGGGGCACAGGGGTGCGGGGGGAGACAAGAGCGCGGTTAGTGAGCGGCGCGGGCGGGTGTTTCCGTGCTGCCCGCACCCCGCGCGCGACCATCTATCGCCTCCCCCCACGCCCCTGTACCCCGCAGGCGAAGTCTCAATGAAGCGGTTTACCTATAAGATATAACAGTCATGCAAATCAGACACGACGAAGGTCTTTTGAAAATATAGTTCACAATGTTAACCCGACCGGGAATTGAACCCTGGATCTGAGATGGTGACCCTGGATGGATCAGTAGGTAGGTACACAAGCCACTCGACAATAGAGGTCGTCTTTATCTTACTGTAATCTATGTTCCAGCAGCACGCTTTATCAAATCGGGTCATCTTGATAAAGTATGGAAGTATTTGGTAGTTGTAATAGTGTTTTAAAAGAGTCCAACGACATTGTTATTAATATCGTTAGAATTAAGTAAAGTATAATTCGACTCAATAGCCGCTTAAACTATTGAAAGTCTAGTAACAGCCTAAACATCAGTATGAACACTTAGTCAAGTGTATTCAGTAGTATAAATTTCACTTGTAAAAAGCAACTGTGAACCTGTGACAGACGAGGAATTGTTGAACCCCGTGTCTTACGCAATCCGGGCGTATGCCTATAGCTATATATAGGATAGCGTAAGACACGGGGTTCAATTCCTCGTCTGTCACAGGTTCACTGTTGCTTTTTACAAGTGAAATTAATATTATTAAGTTTGTATGGTGACAAAACACTATAAAAAACAAAAATAAACTAAGTATGTATCCAGTAGGTTCTGACTTCTTAAATTTTGTGTGCGTTTTTTTTTTAAATATTGGACGACACCAATTACATACATTGCTCTGATCCCAAAGTAGCTAATGCACTTGTGTTATGGGTATCAGACACAACGGTGGTACCACAACACCCAGACCCGAGACAGTGTAGAAAATTATGATTTCTACATTGACCCGACCGGGAATCGAACCCGGGACCTCGGAGCGGCGACGCCTTGAAACCCAGCGTGCTTAGCCACTACACCACGGAGGTCGTCGTCGTCGTTTGCATGTAATTTTACATATTATCTAAAACTCATTCATCTTCGTCCCTGTCTATGCCTTTGTTATAGTCTAGAGACAAGAGCAAACCCATATCATATAAAAAATACGATAAAACCAATCGTCGCGAAAAGCGGTGTGATAAGTTTCTCGCCTATATCTAGTTTTCAATTAATTTTCATAGATATGATTATTTTATTACCCATGGTATCGGTATCGGTAACCAAATATAAGCTTTCAATAATGCTTTTCATTATGACTAATGAATGATATAGGAAAAAATATGTTTGAAGTAACCCTACTATACCTCTCTCCATTACGCCTGAAAGCGCCATAGTTATTATGAGGTATTTTTAAATCTTGGCAAACTCCACGGCTATTAATACAGTGTATGTAATTTTTCAGAGTTTTTTTACGTAACGTTTCCTTCGTAGTTTCCTAGTACTGACTAATTTGAATATTTACTTACGAGATTGCACGAAAGTAGGCAGCTTCATGTTGAGTATTTTTATTTTAGGGTTTAGTAAACAAGAATGTGTATGTTGTGTATGTTGTGCAGCCATCTATAAGGTCAAATCAAGGTTTTAAGTGATAATATTTTCACTGTGTCTTTGTATACATCATAGAAACAGGACACTACCCTTCAGACAGACCCTTCGACCAAAAGCGCAACGTAGGACGTCCACCAACAAGATGGACAGACGACCTTGTAAAGATCGCAGGATCGCACTGGATGCAGACCGCTCACAACCGGTCGTTGTGGAAAGCCGTGGGGGAGGCCTATGTTCAGCAGTGGACGTCATTTGGCTGATAATGATGATGATGAGGTTATTGACAAATTATAACGTTACACATAAATGATTAAAGATAAACTTTATTATTCTAAAACCCAGGGCGCATCTTACTACGATACAAATCTAATTGTCACAAATGGAAATCGAACCCAGAGCACTTCGGAGACCGACATACAAAGAACTAAGTTGTTCACGGAACCATTTATTATTCTTAATTCCTGGTGACCCCGGGGCGTGGCGGCATATCTAGGTCAGCTCTGATCCATCTGGGAATCGAATCCTGTACACATAAGTATAGTAGCTTCACATATAAACTGTTCACTTAATTTATCCATTACATTTTTGGGTCTTGGCGACATCAAGGCTAAGTTGTGTTCATGTTCAATCAATCAATCAAATATTGTAAGAGCTTATAGGTACATAGTAGTTGTTCCGGAATCGATCCCAAGACTTGTATCTGAATAAAAATGTCAGAACACTTTTTGGAGAACAAAAGATCGTTTCCATTTCTTTAGATTACAGATATAATACATTTTAATGTGCCTATTAAATTATTTATTGCTCACTGAATGAACCTTTTACGAAATCAGGGCGTGACTGCGTATGTGGGTCACCATGGAACTGGGAGGCAACTTAAGACATCCAGCCCTTACAGCCAAATGACTAAGGTCACCCAATGTTCTTTACCTCTCGCGTCTCCGCGCGTTTTTAGTTTGCTCCCTCCCTTCCCGTATAGAAACAAAACACTATAAAATATATTTAATTATCGTTGAATTTATTTTTGCATTTATTTATTTATTTTATTATCGGCTAAACAGATTTGACCTCGATCGCACACCATGGCAGGTGTGGATGAGGTCTGGGGTAGTGCATATCTTGCTTAGTAGCCACTCGGAGTGCTAAACACGTTCCGGGACACTAATCTAGACACAATAGATGTTTTATTGTTTTCACGCCTGTAAGCGTTCACTGTCCCGGAACGTGTTAAGGCGTCCCAACATAAACCCTACCGGTACAGTACACAATATGGTGGGTTAGTGCTGAAAAAATAACACTACTGTTATGGCCTCTTTTCGAGACATCTAGCCAATGTTTCGATCATTTTATTAATTATTCACACGGCCTAGGGAAATAATTCGGGCGAAAGAAAACGCAGCAGAAGTTGATGTTATGATTGAAATGTGAGGGAGACATTTTTTTTAAAATATACATTTAAGATGGATTTGCTCTTGTCTTTAGACTATACCAGACGAGGCATAGACAGGGACGAGGATGAAGCGAGCTCACCCAGAAGAAGCCTATTCACTCTTTTTTTGAAAATAACAGCGTTGTAGACTGATGGAAACACATATGCGAGTAGAGAGTTCCACTCTTTTGCTGTGCGCAATGTATCTTAGATAGAATTATCTGGTGGAAGCCGAAGCAAGAGGAGTTGTATCTCCTCATCCAATCCACTAAGCCAGCTTTTGAAGTGATCCATTTATTGTTAGTTGTCCCTCGTAATTCCTGACGAGGCTGGGCGTGGTTCGTATCTGGGTCACCGGGGCGGCGCGCGCTTGCAGTATTGATCGTATGCATCACCCCGCCCGCGGTACCGTGTGCTGACTAGTTAATACGGATTCCTATAACTGGGGAATATAATGCAGATGATAGCATACGAACGGGCTTTGGAATTCTCACTATGGAGCGTGGTTCACTTGGTTAAATGACAGGTTTTCGAATAAACTATTACAGATGTAAAACTAAAATTGACAGATTAAGAGATTTTGTATAAATTGCACTTGTAAAAAGCAACCGTGACTCTGTGACAGACGATTCGAGGAATCGAACCCCGTGTCTTACGCTATCCGGACGTATGCCTATACCACTCGGCCACCGTCACATTAACAAGCTTGTTCAATTTTGCAAGTGCTTTCTTTTAACGCGTAGGCTGCGTGACCTCATCAATGTTGCGAGAACGAGATTGCTCTCACAATATCTTAATATATATTATTTGTGAAATAATGCAAGGAATATTTTTTTTGGGTTTTATTGACGGCCGCTACTTTCGAACACAATTTAAGGCGGCCCGAAAAGTGAGCTAAAAGTTCCATATTCCATACGCCTTTGTTGTTGGATTGGGACAAAGAACAATAATACATGATGGCCATTTGACGATCCACGGAAGCGCGCATCTCCATAGCTTGTTGTGTAATTTTGCATATGTGTGTGCTTAAACCAATATTTCACTTCGTAAATGCAAATGGGCTGTCTGAAAGTCTCTCAATAGACTTCGGGCAGGTGTTCGAAGATGCCAAGAAGACCGGATGGGGTGGGGTTTCTCCGGAAATGACAAGTGTGATTATGACAATGGCCCATCTCTTGTCCTGCCCCAAATATCCTAGCTCATGCCCGCTTCAAGACTTACAGCAGGCAAACGCCAACGCAATCAATGTTGCACAACACTGGGCGAGAATATTATGATTGTTACCGGTCGACTCGAAGACGAGGAAGAAGAATGCAAATTGAACAAAACTAGGTCGTTTGGAAAACAAAAGTTCGAAAGATAATCATAAATAAATCACAAACGATTTAAAATGCATGAATGCACTAAAGAAAACTCCAGATACAGAGCTCTTACTTTGTAAGACGTTCGTATTTGTGACTATAGCCGTCTCTATCGCTCTTGGTAGTAAGGCAGTGCAAGCGAACAAGATAGAAAGAGATGATAACACACAGTGGGCTTGATTCTAGTGGCACACCGACTAATATTATAATTAAGGTCTTCCTCTTCTAAATCTATACTAATATTATAAAGCTGAAGAGTTTGTTTGTTTGTTTGTTTGAACGCGCTAATCTCCGAAACTACTGGTTCGAATTGAATAATTCTTTTTGTGTTGGATAGTCCAGTTATCGAGGAAGGCTATAGGCTATATAACATCACGCTACGACCAATAGGAGCAAAGATATAGTGGTAAATGTGTAAAAAACGAGAGAAAGAAGTCACGATTCCACGCGGACGAAGTCGCGGGCAAAAGCTAGTAAATGATAAATGGATAAATAGAGACAGACTACAATGATTTAAAGACGGCAAACCAAATAACTTTCAGTTGTAAAGAAAATTTTGGAATCCACCCAAGTAACACAGATAGCATTATAAGAGACAAATGTTGACTCCATTTACAACTCATGATCCGTATAAACTCGTATATATGTTCACCGTGCAACTTGACGCACGATATTGGCATTTCAAAACCGAAACGATGCTTTACGCTGTATAACGATTATATAATGGCATTTAAAAGTGCTATAATAAAGTTTTTAGCTTTTATACAGCCAGCTACAATGTCGTTGTACAACTATTAGCAATTTTCAGTGCATTTAAACCTATAACAGCACTTTAAGACGTGGAAAAATGCTTAATGCACTTAAATAGCATCAACGTGAACCATAATAATGCCTAATGCCGTTGAACAGCATGGACGTGAACTAATGAAATGGTTGCATTTTTAAAGGTCACCTCAGTGCTGTTTTACTGCTAACAGCCCTTTATTCAAATACAAGTCAGTCATACCAATGCATTTAGCAGTATATTACGTTAGTTTTGCTTTATTCGTAAAACTAAATGATGTTGTCAGCCATTTTGGTGAAATGTCAAAATTAATTTAACAACACAGTAGCATTTTTTCTGGTGAATGGTAAAGGTATATTGCCTAATCGTGTGTGTATTATTTGCAGTGCTGCGAAATTACTTTGAAATAAATAACCGCAGTATGGCATTGTACTTTGTACTCTGTGATTTTTAAGTATTCGATCGAAACGAATAATACTTTTTTAAAATGACTCAAAATAATGTATTTTTTATACATACGAATATAATTAATGGCGCGTTTTGAATGATTGACGCCATCTAGTGAAAAAATAAAATGCCCTGAACCAAACAAGACTGCAGTCCAAAATGGGTTTTATTGGTTTGTTAAAGGATCCCTAAACTTGTAAAGTAATGGCACTATATCAGTCTACATCAAGGCTACTGGTGTCTCGGTGAATCTATATAGGGCTTCTTTAATGCCGATGACACTATAATAGTTCACACAAAGTCTTCTAATTGGCCTCTGGCATGATAACTGTTCACATGTGAGTATTTATTTTGCCAGTGACATTAATAGGGCTCACCGTGCTGCTATAGAAAGACACCATTTTGTTTTCATTTTATAACCTAAAAATTATAAATGATTCTGGCCTATTTATTACAGCAGGTGTCTTAAATATTATTGGTTAACACAATTTAACAATGCCCATCTAATACTATTATGTTCATTAAACAAAATACACACCTTTTTAGTTATACACTAGTGTTTTGATAACTGCACACATATCATTTTTTTTTATTTTATAACAAAAACACAATATATCGAAAGCGCGTAAAAAATATCAATGAATACTGTATAGACATTCACAGTAAACTTCATTGCGTAGTAATATTTGAAGGTATGAATAAAATAAGAACCAAAAACTTAACGGTATTTAAAATAATTTTGTTGTTGCTTCTCCGTTCCTTCGTTCATATGTCAAAGCTATAATAGTAAAATGGCGAACTTCATAAAAAAATATTTTATTTTTATATTTCTATCATAGTGTCATGGCATTAGAGTTGTTTTTGCAATGATGAAAGGTTTATTCATATACCAACTGTGAACACTTAAAAAGCTCATATAATGCTTTAAGCATGTTTTCATGCTACTGTAATGCTTTTGTAATGCAATAAACATTTTTCTTATTAAAAGAATGCTAATATAATGATAATATAATGTGATTGACATCTTCATTGATCGTAATAAAGCTTCTTTAGTGCTATTGGCATTTTCGTTGACCATAATAATGTTTTAATAATGCAATCGACATTTTTTTTGGCTTTAATAATGCTTATTTACGATCTAAAGCCGTATAATTTGTGCCCAAATTAGCACGATATTAGCCCTATATACGTTTACAATGCTACTATAATGCTAACTCAAAGTGCTTCAACGATACATTAATGCTGTTAGTCGGTCGATATACTGCTGTCATGTGTTACTTGGGCATAGACAATTTCGCGGGGACATCAAGAGGTCGCCACTAAATTGTCTCTACGGACTACACAAAAAATTGTATTTTTCGAGCAACTGACAGCTGTTTATGTTGAAGTTTCTTATCCATCCATTATCCTGTAAAAGTCTGTCTCTATCCATTTATTAAGAAAAAAAAGAGACATCTACTTAAGTTTTAGTCGGTGCCACTAGAATCAAGCCCACTGTTATAAAGTAGAACATCTGCACAAAAATGGAGCGAGGTCAGTTCACACCGGGTTTGCTTCCAGCATTGGTAAAATAGCGATTTCAAAACATCCATCATAATATTTGGTTCTTTGCCAAATACTGAAGTTATAAATTGTATTTGGAGCAGGAAATGGTTTTGGAAAGATTTGGCTGAGAAAGAGTGGTTTTTCAATTTAGTCCATCTGGACTAAATTGAAAAACTTTAAGTATCTACATAAAGTACTTATTTACTTTATTTAGTGCAAACAATATTTATTTATTTGTTTATATTCGGTATACAGACAGGATACAGTCATCGCATACAATAATTATTGCAATAAACAAATGTGACTGGCCCGTAGCCCATAGATAGTATACGCAACATGTTTGGTAACTGCTAATGTATGCTAGTAGGACATAAAAACTACTAGGACGCTACTAGGACATAAATAAAAATACATAAGTGTTTTAGAATTAGTTGCATCTCCAAGAGAGCTTGCTTGTACACAGCATGTCTATTGGTGGGACTAGATTAGATACATTCAGTATAGATTTTCATACAGTCGCGCAGGGACTTGCGTCGTCTTCTCAATACAGGGTGTAAAAAAAGTACGAGACCAATTCAAGGGAGGGTGGTTGTCAATCGAGAATAGGTTAAATAAATAAATAAATAAATATCCTTGGACATTTAAAGGAACAATATTTAAAAAAACAGTTTTTTTTATTAATTTATCCTGTATTCTACACTCGACTGGTTAAGCCACCCCCTTGAATTTGGCTCGTAATGTATTACACTTTAAATTTTTTATCCGTGGACATTTATATTAGATCTAGTCTTTTTCTTTCTTATACAGGTTGTAGAAAAAAGTTCGAGCTAAATTCAAATTGACTCAAGTCTAGAATACATGAAAAACATTTTTTTTATAATTTTTTTTTTATTTATCCTGTATTCCAAACTCTATTGACAACCACCCCTTGAATTTGACTAGTACTTTATTTACACCCTGTATATTAGGTCTGTGACTTGGACGAAACTGAATAACGTCTAGTTTGGAGATAGATTTGTAGATAACAAGTGTATATCTCGATGCTCAGTGCACGGGATGTATTGATTTCTGTCCTAGGGTGCATAATCCGCCCTCTATCTCTTTCTATTGCCCTCCCACGCGGACGATTGGTCATGGGAGTGAGTGAGACGTATATTTGATAGACAGCTCGTGGTGAGCAATCTGGAATGATGACCAGACAGAGGTATGTTTGATATAGATTTGAAGCCACTATTTGGTTGTGGCTCTCACTCGGGATAGATATAATTATTACATGATGGTTGGGTAAAATTAAGCTGAAACAAGCTAATAAAATCATGGCGCCTATAATTATTACATGATAGTTGGGTAAAATTAAGCTGAAACAAGCTAATAAAATCATGGCGCCTCAATCGTTTCTGCTTCATCCAATAGTTGACTGGTAGATAATGCTTTAAGCATTAAGTCCGCCATTTGTACTTAATTTTTCAGTGCAATAAACAATAAAATAGATAAATAAATCATGAATTTATCAATTTCGTAACTAATCATTTATTTTTTTGGTGAATAATATCTGTTGTCGGTACTTGAAGAAATATAGAGTTTCCAGCATTGCTGTTAGCCGCCATAAATAATGTTGACTATTACGGCCCTAATGTTGTAATAAGTAACCGGTAACGGTTTCTGTCCACTACTTCATAGGAAACGTGGTTCCATATTTGAATTATATGTTGGTTAGTGCTTTTGTCGATGGTGAATTGGTGAAACGGACCCTTAGTCTGTTACCGTTTACATAAGTATCGCAGAAACCAAGATGTATATGAAATTATGATATCCTCAAATTCATCATGTCTCTGTTTCAAATACCCGTAGTTCAAATTTATTATCAACATTCACGTTTTAAATTGACGAGATTGTCAATAACATGAACTTCAATTTTACATCTCGCTAATGGCCCATTTACACGAGGCCAGTAGAATAAGCCAGGCCAGTGTTTGCTTCGTGAAAATAGAGCCAGGCCAGTGCATTGGACTGGCCCAAGCCAGTGGACGAAGCCAGTCCAATAGAATAGAACGGTTTCTAATTTGCTGGCGCCAGTGCTACTGGCCTCGTGTAAATGGGCCATAATAGTTTATAAGCTTTACTTATTTATTGCACAACTAAAATGTATGCCAAGGTAGACTAGACGCCATATGGCATTATCTGCCAGTCACACCTTTGGGATGAGCAGATAGGATTCTTCATTTACTATCAGCGGTACGAAAAAAACAGCATATGAAGCTACTACTGTAGTAAATCTATTGTCTTACGCGTTATTTTTCAACAATTTATGTACTGGAGAGCCGTCAAACTAACGATAACACAAAAACCTCAGATTTCGAGCTCTATTCATAACCTCGCGCATTTAGTTACGAATGCAAGGTTACCGCGAAGGTTGTATTAAATTATCTGACACGTATACTTCTTATTGCCACAGCAATACGGTTGATTATTGATTTTGCGCTCGTAATTTATACCGCCCACAGTTCTGATGCAGAGCGAAATTTGCATAATCTGATTGGCGTTAGGTACGGTCTGTATTGAATGGATAAATAAATAGCACAGGACGGAGGAAATGGCTCGGTTTGTACCGAAATAAACATTAATATCGTAAAGCTGAGGAGTTGGTTTGAACGCGCTAACCTCTGGGACTACTGGACCAATCATCATCATTATTATCAGCCAAAGGACGTCCACTGCTGAGCATAGGCCTCCCCCACGGTTTTCCACAACGATCGGTTGTGAGCGGTCTGCATCCAGTGCGATCCTGCGATCTTTACAAGGTCGTCTGTCCATCTTGTCGGTGGACGTCCTACGCTACGCTTTTGGTCGAAGGGTCTCCAATCTAGAACTTTTCTGCCCCATCGGCCATCAGTTCTACGCGCTATGCGCCCTGCCCACTGCCACTTGAGCTTACTGATTCGTAGGGATATGTCCGTAACTTTAGTTCTTCTACGTATCTCCTCATTTCTGATTCGATCTCGTAAAGAAACAACGAGCATAGCCCTCTCCGTCGCTCGTTGTGTGATTTTGAGCTTCTTTATGGTGCCCATAGTTAGAGACCACGTTTCTGATCCGTATGTCATCACCGGTAACACACACTGGTTGAAGACTTTCGTCTTCAGACACTGATGACTGGACCAATAAAAATATATATTATTTGTGGGATAGTTTATTTATCGAGGAAGGATTTAGGCTATAAAACATCATGCTGCGATAGGAGGGGAGGGAGGTAGTCTATTATATCCATCCATGACGAACCTACCAAGCGTGTGTGTGCATTATTGATTCTGGCTGGCGTGATAGCTTGTTACAGACCTTTTATTGAAATAATCCTGTCAACATGGTTTATTTTTTTACGGTTTATATAAATTTTCATACATTTGTGTCTAGTAGTTTAACTAATAAAATCAAGAAGTATGGAAGAGAGAAAAATGCATCTATTTAAATGGTGAATTACGTTAATAAATAATTTGGAGAAAAGTAAAATCATTAAGGATCAATCATTAGGAATTAAATAAAAACACACAAAAGCAATTTTTATTAGTGGGGCGTCTAGGACACACCTTATCTGGTCAATCTCCTTTCATAAAAGAAAACTTAGTTTTTCTGTTTTTACATACGTAATAAATAATAATAATAGTGTCCAAATATACACGATAGTACTTGCACACAATCAGTAGAACCTTATTTCATTGACTTTTACACATAATAAATTTATCATTTATTTAATAGTTTTATTCCACACAACAAAATACTGATGGATTTTTATTTTCTTTTTAGGGCCGATTTTTCAATGGTCAGATAAAACATAACAGACTGATAAATTATAAAGCGAAAGATTTTAAAAAATGACAGTTACGTATGATTCCTGATAAGTAGGTAACATTTTCAAATTAGCCATATTGAATTTTGTTCGACGAATAATTCTTATCTGACTATTGAAAAATCAGCCTAAGTCAAAAAGTATCAAATCGGTGGCTTACGTGTCATTAATCTTAAATTAAATAAATAAAAGAAGAGGAATCAGGTCACTATGATAATTAATTTGATTAATTATCGCTGAATAGTTGTCTTGAGGGTCTATTCTTTAAAACAAATAAATTCTTGGCTATATTCTACAATAAAATAACACTTAATAAATCTTCTAATTAAAAAAATCTCTGCATAACCTAAAGGCTTTACTGGCAGATAATATCCACCTTTGTACAGTATTATTTGTGAAGTTGCGAAATAAATAAATATTTAGATATAAATTGTGTCTATAATGTTTTTAAAACACAAATGTCATGTTTCATAATCATCAGTTAAGTCAAATTACATGGAATACATGCTGAAACAAATAAAGTTTCTTTTTATAACATTTAAAATAATATCAGTAATAAAAAAGTAATAAAAAATAATATCAATAATTTCGTATGCCATTCATGGTGCATCATAGAGTTCTGTAACAATAATAATCGTCAACTTTGTTACCTATGAGACGAATAAATGAATTTGTATTTGTCTCAGTGTTCAAAAATGAATTACCATTTCAAGTTGTTAGTTTTGAGTGTATCAAGATTGTTTACAATATTCGTCAAGAACAAAAAACTGGATCATACACAAGAACACACTGTTAAGTACTAAGTCAGCAATAAAATCTTCGTTCTTCTCTTCTATTCTCTTCTGTTCTAGATCCGTGGTAATTTGGCGTAACAGTCTTAGTGCTGACCGAGCTAGTGTCAAATCGCTGACATCACGGACCTCAAGAGCCCGTGGCGAGAGCGGCATGAAGAACGTTACGCCATTTCGATTCTGATGGAGAGGTTGTACTGAACGACTTCAATACAAAAGGACAATGAGCAAATATGCAATTATAATTAATAAGGAACGTTACTATTACTACTATGCTGATGTATTGTAGGTAGGCATACCACAAAGGCACCCGTTGAAAATCAGCGTTGTGGTATGCGTTCCGCTGCCGGGACTTATGCTGAGCAGCCTTTTGGACTCGAGTAGTCTACCTAGTTTTGCATGTATTTTAGTGTTTTTTTTCTCGTTCGAATAAATGTATATTTTCTTTCTTTCTTTCTCTTCTATATACCACATTTGGAACAAATTATTATAAGTAGGTATGTACAAATACAGCAACATGGGACAGCAATGGACACAAGTCACAAGAGAAAAAAACAAATAAGTATCTATCAATAAAATTAAAGGAAATAGTTAACTTTGAATGATGCCATTTTTAGATAAATTATTGAAATCGTTACACTGCAGTCTGTTTTTACACTGAGGCAAAAACTTTAAAAAAATATCATCTTAATTCAATCATAAAATTTGTAGGTATATCTTCTTGATCTTCAAATCCACGATGCAATACGCAAGGCTAACCCACCATTCGACAAGACTGATGCTCCAAACGGCGCCAGTCGAGTCGAAGGATGGACCAGACATGAGCAATCTCCTTTTTCTCGATACTTCTGGGTAAGTCTTGATAGTTCTGGGTTCTTCTTGGTTCTTCTGCATCATCTATTTTAGCCACCCTTGTCACTTACAGAGTGATTGTGTGAGCGAGTGTAATGTAACATACGAAAATTCGACCTTAAACACTAAAGTTAATTTCATTCAGTTATTTTCTACAGCGTCTAATAAACAAAATGCTGTCATTCTGTGACAAACAAAAAAATATGGACTAAGTATAAAATATATGAATGAATTTATTCGCACGGGATCAAGTCAATGAAATAAGGTTTTTGGCCGAAATAAAAGATATTTCCTAAAAATTGATAACAATTTACAATGAATATTCTTACATGTGTTATAAGATGACTGTACATTTATAGGTACTATAAAACTTTAAGGAAAATCATTAATTTAACTGCATAATACAGCAGTATTTTCGGAGTATACTGTACTGCATACATTCAGGTGAATCATCAAAAACTTGTATTTCCTGCACCTGACTCATGTTGCAATTAAGTATGAATGTTATGTAGTTGAATATATAAAATTGTTGCTAAGGAAAAACATAGTTTAAAATTACTTGGTAATGTAGAAATTTGTAAATGACAAATCTGGATTGCATTGAAATGGTGAATAAATAGCTTAAAATAAGCCCCAGGTTTTTTTATGATTTTAAGAATAATATTTAGCTTTTTTTGAATTTTCCTGTTACATATGTTTAGGTTAACAATTGGATCATAGAATAAGAATTTGTATGATATTATACCTGTGGAAAAATTAACAAGATAAAAAATTCGCAATGCAGCGTCTTACCTGGCTGACGTTGCTGTCAAAGACCGCATCATAGGCGTAGATCCTGGGCGGCTCGGGTGGTGTAGAGTTGTTTCGTGTGACAGCAACGGTGTGGTTCACGGGGTCCACGGAAACACAGTTGTACGAGTTTTCCAACTTCTCCCGCTGGTCCATCGGACGAACACGGACAACGACCCGCACATTTTCTACTGTCGGAGCTGCTAGCTCGGCGTCCTAGGAAATAATTTATAGTTTACAATGGAGTATACAATATTTTTTTTTTTTTTACAATTCAATTTAAAAGAAAGAACTTGCGAAATTCGCCCCGATAGCGTAAGACACGGGGTTCGATTCCTCAGCTGTCACAGGTCACGGTTGCTTTTAACAAGTGTAATTTGTAAGTTGTTATAGTGACAAAAAAACACTATAAAAACAAATATCAACTATACATATTTATAGTCTTCATAAATGGGATGTGTCACTTGTGTGTGACCAATAATCTTACAAAAGACAATAAAACAACGGGCACTATCACACCAAGGGCAAAAATCTTAGATACAATAAGAAAACAGGCTTGATTCTTAAAATTTCAGAAACTACACTTCATTTCTAGTTTTACTATAATTAACTGTTATCCCACTATAACAATTTGCTTATGATAACAACAAAAGACAATGCATTCCCAGATCAAAAGAAATAAAATAAATCTCTTTATCATTTTACTTATCTTTGAATCAATGTTTTTAAGAGTGCCTCACTGAATGTTTGTTAAACATTGAAGAAAAATTTATAAAGGCAAAAAATGCAGTAGAAATATTTCACTAAACAAGAATCCAGAAAAAGGAATTTATGCAGTGAATGTTGAAGAGACACTAAATAAACTCCAAATATCACACACAAGACACAACCCAGTTTATAAAATATATTTTTCATCGCGTACAACACTGAACCAGACCACAAGAGATCTTCTTTTGGAATGGTTTGAACACATAATTTGTGGCAAGATGGAGGTCAGGTAACTGGGTCAGTAGGACAAGCGGCACAAATGTCAGTATTGATGTACCCAGATATGACCTGTGTTTTACGTTTGTTGTACATTTTTGTGGGTGATACTGAATTTAGTATAATATTTTAGCCAAATCTATTCACTAACTTACATTTGGATAATAGTTAGGTTGAGCCTCAAATTATTTTTGTAGCAAATTATATTAAGACTATTTTAAAATATATATGTCACTAAGCTTCACATTGATTGAATAGATTAAAATTTAAATCCAGACAAAAATATAGTAATACGGATATAGTATTCACTTAATTTCCTTTTATTGAAAATGCTTAAAGGCTATGATTACAAAAATGTTAAGTACCTACAAGTTATAAGTATGACCAAGTTGAGCATACCCATCGAATTGAGCACTTTTACTTTTTAACACAAATTTGAATTAGAAAGTGGGCCAGTAAACAGTTTGGCATTACCTAACAAGATCAAATGTGTATAAAATTTTTAGCAAGTTCTTTTTTTACAAAATGTTTATCATTCATTAGGTACCAATAAGATTTGAATGGGAAACCTTAAAATAGATCGATCACATGTATTCTCAATACAAGCAAATAATTCTTACCTGCGGACAAAGCTTAAAAACCTGGAAAATGCGGCCGTAGAACCATGTGCGCCATTTTAACTCGTTCAAAAAAGATGACAAAATACGCTTTGTGCGATGTTTCTAGCACATTTTGGTGGCGATGCAGGGACGCGTAGTAATGCATAATACGTTAATAAGTGGTAGTTACTACGCACAAAGCCAAGATAAGTAGGTAGATTGAAAATGACCCTGAGAAACAGGCGATGACTCACAACGCGGTCGAAACTAAAAAATTCAACGACTTTACACAAAAAGTTACACCCAAGCACAATCCGAACAATGAAACTCTAAAGCCACATTGGCCACACAGAGATTATTGGATTAGAAGAAAGGAAACGATTATGAAATCACGAAAGGCATTTCCGGACACCGCGTGACAACAAAAATCACTTACAGGCATTTTTACAGCTCCCCACTGGCTGGATCACGAGAACATTAATTCTACGATGCGACACAAAGAGTTACGTCTTTTGTTTGCCGAATATTGTAAAAATCAATACCGACGACCTACTTTTCCGTTTCAATTCCCTTTGCGAGCGAAATGGAAATGACGTGACATTTTCTACTAATGTTGCTACGGGTTGTTGTAATATCCTACTATTAACCATAGTTGTGTTACGTTGCGTTGCGGAACGCAGAAAGTGAGAGCGCTGCATGTGTTTTTTTTGTACTAGTACGGTTCCTGCTGTAATGGTCCCTGCCTCATTTTTTGAAGTCGGTTAAACCGAATAAAAGGTCACGTGTAGTTTCGTGAAGTCAGATGCTGTGAGCTGTAAGCGGTAGCCTGTAACTCTAATACCAATGGCTCCACCACCCACCATAGAGTTTAAGGTGTTAAAGATACGAAATATGTCGTATTTTTAGGTCATGTAACATGTTATCTTATCTCTTGTATTTTTTCTGTAAATAGAGCAAGAAAGTATGGAAGTGTTGTGTGTATTTTTTAATATTTTAATATTTGATGCTGTATGGCGTTTTGCAGATCAGTAAACTTCTAGGTATTACCGTTTTTGCGGAAATGTAATTTGGGAAAATACAAAATTTGCTCAAAGGACTATGATTTTATAATAATAATAAGTAAATAGGCATATTTATTTTTCATTGCAAAAATAGAAGTCACATGTTTGTAATTAGTTTGGAACTTAATTAGGTATGCAGCACAATATATTCCTAGATCTTGTGAAGAACTGGTGCCTGAAATAGGTTTAAAGAATCCAGTTCTACAAGTCACTGTCAATTAAAGGAAATGTAAAATAAACTTAAGGGAAGAAAACCTTTGAAAACTTAAGACTTAGGTACATGAGGGACGACAAGGACTAGGATATGATAAGAATTACGATAGAGTCATTTTATGACACAATATCTTTTTAATCGCCAGTGGGAATTCAATTAAATTTTTAGGTAATTTAAATATTAAATAATAAACTTTTAAAAACCTTGGAAACTCATTCTGTATATTCTATCTCCAAAAACATGTCAAATCGTGCAAAAAAAGTTAATTTGTCAATGTCAAATGTCATTTTGCTTAATCTGTCAATGTCAAATGTCATTTTGCTTTCCGCCTTTGATCTCTTTTTAATCTGTTCTAACATCTGATTGGCTGACAGGTATTTGACAGATTTATTAGACATCATGAAATAATGCTAGATTTTATTAGTTCATGTTCAATATTATGTAAAATACCCAAAAAAATGAATATTTTACATACGAAAATCATTATAAAAATGATTAAGCTTTACTTATGCTATTTTTAGTAGTGTCACGACAAGGTATCAGAATCAGAATATTTATTGGCATTTTCCCCATACAAACGTAGACATCTCCTTTGTTTTTCTTAAAAATAAAACAAGTGAATTACTTTAAAGCTTTTTTTTATTCAGTTTAAAAAGGTTTTTTTTTAATTTTAAATTGGTTCCTAAAGCTACCCTGACGCCATCTAGTGGGAGCTATAAAATGATGACATTTGTTAGCAAAACTACTAGTTAGTAGAATTATTTAGTTACTAGCAACATCCACGCATTTCTGGGTATTTTAAGATGGCCTATTTTCTTAGAACAATATGTTTAAAAAAGTAGCATAATATTTTGAATTTTGTCTCTGGCAAACCTTTTTTTTGTTTGTTCGTGAAAAAAATTTTCTCTCTATCGCTTTATTTTAATTGGTGGTGGGACTGTTCTTTGTTGATTAAATTAAGGGATAGCAAACTGTGCCTCATAAAAGATCTATTTTATCAGCTGTCAAAAATTCCCTCAGTGAGTGAACGTCAAACGTAAATAGTCGATGTTTATTTTCATTAAAATAACAATAAAACGTACTGCTTTAATGGATTTGTTGTTAGGATCAAACATAAAAATACAAAGCGCTTGCAAATAAGTTTATCTCCAAACAAAAATGTCCCTAGAATCCGAAGAAAACTCGGTCCATATTGATAGTGTTGACGTCGATATTTCAGTCAAAGAAAATGCTTCTGTGTGTGAATTCACTAGTGATTCTGGAGTTGAAACGCTGGAGTCGTGTTCTACAGTATATCCTGGCTCGTCTGACTCCGATCTGTCGCCTATTAAAAGACCAGGGAATAACTTGCAAGCTGACGAAAAAAGGTCTAGTTCGAGTGGTGGAAATGAAAGCGAGTCTCTTCTATCAAGTCCTATTTCGATTTCACCAGACAGTAACGAGTTATCAGACAATACCTCTTGCGACAAAGACTTCTCGTTGACAAAAGACGAATGCAGTGACGATTTGAGCTCTCAATATCCCACCAAAGATATAAATAACGAATCTTCCACTGAAGCTAATAAAGAAGTAACTTTAGTACCTGACATGCTTATTGACAGTGATGTAGCGGTCAAACAGGAGCCAAATTACCAGTTTACCGGCACAGACATCAATAATGTTAGCAACAGAGCATTTACTACCTCTACAGTAAGTTTGGACGAACATAACACATCTTCCATTAATAATAATGTATCTATTAGTAAGTCGCCTTACAGCAGAAGTGCTGAAAACATATCCACTGTAAAACCAAATCAGAATGTTGATTCTGGTAGTACTAATGACATAAATGCAGACAAAATACTATCTGACTTTACAAGCCAAAAAAATAAGGTGTCAGCAGTTCAGAAAATACCCGAAATCCCACAGAATAATGTGGATTATAAATATGCAAAATTGCCTAAAGAATTACTACCACAAGATTTGGGCAGCATAGTGAAAAATGTACACGGAATATTCTCAACTGT
Source organism: Pyrausta aurata (assembly GCA_963584085.1). Classification (NCBI taxonomy): domain Eukaryota; kingdom Metazoa; phylum Arthropoda; class Insecta; order Lepidoptera; family Crambidae; genus Pyrausta; species Pyrausta aurata. The sequence continues at coordinate 3,038,762 of OY757282.1, read as the reverse complement.
GAGCGGTAGTTTGATGAATGCATATAACAACTCACATAGGATGTCAATCCAGAAAGCTCCAGTGAAAATAATGTCAAAGCCTATACCTAATGGAAAGGTGATGAATGATATATTTGAAGATGAAATTGCTGTGGAAAAGCCTCAAGCTACAGTGAATGGGATGTCTAAGAAAGCTGATAGTTCAGAGTCATTACTAAATGTTCACACGGATTCAAACACAGATCACGATAGTTTGGAATCTGGCAGTGATACCAAAAAAGATGTATTGAAATTACAAGTAGAAACATTGGAGAGATTGCTAGCGGAACAAAGAAAGGAGAACAGTGTTCTAAGAGAGAAAGTTAAGCAACAAATCGATGAGATGCAAGCGAAAGACCAGACCTTTAAGGAGTTTGAAACCAAATTGGATGTTGTAAGTAACCTCTTATGAATTTGCCATGTTAAAAACCGGCTAAGTGCGTGTCTGACCCGCGCACTGAGGGTTCCGTGCCTCCCTTAACTGAATTCAGGGTCCACTTACTTTCTCTTAACGAAAACATCACAATATTTTGTGACAGCAAAAATAACTTTGTTTTCAATAGTGTTTGTATGAAAGACAAAGTTATATTTGCGGTTGATAAAAATGTGCAATATCTCAAAAACTACTGGTTCGATCTCCTTCAAACCAATTTTCGTTGCAAGTTTTTGTTGAGATCTACATCACATATTTTTTTCAAATTTTTTGCTTTCTTAGTTTAAAAGTTAGATGGGGGGGGACGCCCATTTTACCACTTTGGAAGCGTCTATATCTCAAACCTTACATTTTTAGAATAAATGGTTTTAGAAACCTCAACATCATTTTCAAAGACCTATCCATAAACACTCCACATGCATAGGTTTGAGTAAAAAAAAATTTTTGGTTTTAGTTTCATGTATGGGAGCCCCCCCTTAAATATTATTTTTTCTTACTTTTTGTATCTGAATCGGAAAGCGGTGAACAAGATACACCTACCTACTAAGTTTCAGCTATGTGATGCTTATACTTTCAGAATAAAGTGGCTGTGACATACGGACGGACAGACAGACAGACAGACAGACTTGACGAAACTATAAGGGTTCCGTTTTTTGCCATTCGGCTACGGAACCCTAAAAAGTGCATTATCTCCATAAGTTTTATATTATGTAAACCATATTCTCAAACCACACCTTTAAAGAATATTATATTTTCCAGATGAGCAAACGCGTGGAGCAAGCGGAACGCGAGAAGGATGCCGCAGTGATGCGGTATGCTAGCGTAGAGTGTGCCAGTTTACAAGCGAAGCGAGCGGCTGAGAAAGCGGCCGCTGCTGAGAAGGTGAGATATTCACTGTTAAACTTGTGAAAATTTAATTTCATTAGAACAACTTGCAATGAACAGTTTTCTTGTCATGAGATGTTTCTATCATCGAGAGATGGCGCTAGCGTCACTTTAAGAACTAACTTTTTAAACTTCATTTATGAATTATAGCAGAGTATAATTGCTTTTCGCCAACGTAAATAATAAACAGTAAAAACAATATTAATGTGAACCTTTAGTACAAAAAGGAGATAATAATGCCAAAAAATAAGTATCCAAATTAATCCATGAGTCATTAAGGTTTTTTACAATATTTACTTAAGACACTTTTTTTTTCTTTGTCTATGGTTTTCCGCACACGTGAAAAAAATGATCCTAAAGTGACCCTAACGCCATATAGTGAGAGCTGTAAAACGATAGGAGAAAACTGCTCATTATTTCCAAAAAAGGAATTTACATATTGTTTTATGATACGGCAACAATACTGTGATATGGAAATAATTATGACCATGATTGTCACAAGACCTGAGGCCTTACTCTCGACACAAAATCCGATCCAATGGTTATAGCCATCCCTGTCACTCATACCAGGCCGTGTATGCGTGTGACAGGGATGGGTATATTCATTGGATCGGGTTTTGTGTCCAGAGTAAGGGGGCTGCAGGTAGATGGCGATATTGAGACCTTGCCTGCGGGGCGGTGGGGTGCGGGGGGAGGCGAGAGCGCGGTGCGTGATTGGTGCGGATTGTCTTACGCTGCCTGCTTAGGGCAAAGGACCTCCCTACCCCTTTTCTACTCTCTTTAATTTTAGCCAACTGTCTTCCAGTCCCTGTTAAAAGAGGAACGTCACGCCATATTTTTCCGGGTCTACCGCGTGGCCGTCATCAATTTAAGGGGATCAGTGCAGATGTTAATGTTACTTTAGTATGTAAGATTAGCCTAATTTGTACTGTTTGATTAGCCTAAGCTGTGAATCTTGTAAGAATAAAAAGTAAATAAGATTTTGGCCCAGAGGTCATCACTTTAGCTGAGCAGCTATTTGGGAGATGTCGGTGATGAGCGTCTTGAAGCGTACGTAGTGTGGTATTTCGGATTCGATCGGGGTACTACAGGTAGAATTCTGCGTTCAATTGCTCTCGGTAAAACCTCTTAGTTGGACCTCTGATGATCAGTTTTAGACTATCTTTGAGCGCCGTATGTTCAGTCGACAGCACATCAGGTTACCCACTTTTGTTGCAAACTGGCCCTTATTACAACTGCATAAGGTACCGCAGTGTTTACCTTGACGTGCTGTCGACGCTGTCGTCCGTACATGGAAGAATGCACATGATTTTACGTTGCAGGCATATTCTTGATTTGACTTTTAAAAAGAGTAAGAAATTAAGAATAAGCTTAAAATAAATGAATTTTATATATTTTTTTTAAGGCGGCGCTGGCGGAAATGGAGCTCATGAGCAGCAAACTAAAGTCCGCTCATAGCGAGAAGCAGAGGATCTGCCAACTGTATGATGACAAGGTATGGGAATTTCTCACTATAGGAACTGTTGTTTAGCCAGGCAGGGTTGCAAATGCTTTAACTCAGAGTTATACACGTAGAACCAAAGTGACAATCCCTAATCATTGTATATCAAAATCGATACAGTGCAACAAGGATCTTCTGGCCAACAGATGACATTGATAGGTGGGGCTAGCATTCAATAAGGTAGCCACAGCAAGAAAATCTCCCTTGATTCAGAGAGTCTATTATTTATTAGCGTCTTTTTTTACCCATCCATGGCAAAGTCAAAAGAAAAGATTTCTTGGCTGGAAATTTCGCTGGCGCACGCACAGCTCTTTATGGCACATCATAAAGGGACAAATGTTAAAACAGAAAATACGTACTCGTTCGTTATAGGTATTTTAGTCACAAAATAATCATAGAACTTATTTCCCAGTGTCACGAGCTGTCATCCTGCGAGCGAGAGGCGGCGAAAGCACGCGAGGACATCAAGGAGCTGGAAGGCAGACTCAAGTGGACCCAAAGCAAGTTGAGGATGGAGATGGATGCTTATAAGGTAACGTAACCCACCACACACACACACGCACACACGCACACACACACACACACACACACACACACACACACACACACACACACACACACACACACACACACACACACACAGTAGAATATTGTCAGCAAAATGTTTAAACTTAAAATACTACTATTATACTAACTATTTAATTTATTAAGATCTCAGTGTTCAACTATGAATAACAAATTTAGGTTGCGACTTTCATGTTTATCTTTTTTTTTTCAAATCAATCATATCGGTAATTGAAGTCGATAAAAAGGAATGTCAAGATTGTTTACAATATTTGACAAGCTAACAAAAACATGCCAAGTTTTTAGACTAACCTAATAAATTATCGTCTTCAGGATAGCGCAGAGCGCGTTGAGAAATTGACTCAGCAAGTGAGCGAGCTAGAAGCGGCTAAGGAGGCTGCAGTAACGAGCGCCTCCGACGGCGCCAGGGCCAAACAACTGGGTAAGTTGACATATAAATAAATCTATATTCTATATCTATATTTAAAAGAAAGTCGTGTTAGTTACACCACTTATAACTCAAGAACGGCTGAACCGATTTAGCTGAAAATTGGCAGGGAGGTAGTTTAGAGCCAGGAAAAGGACATAGGATACTTTTTATCCCGTTAGACGGGGCCGAGGCTGGGGCGGGACGGGGCCGGGGCGAAACAAAGTTCGCTGGGACCGCTAGTACATTTATAAATATGCTCCATACAACACACCAATTGTCTGGTTTCGTGGTAAGGATTTTTTTTCCTTGTGTTAAGAAGTACCAGACAACGATTATGACGGGGACGTCTCCCATAAATATTTAAATACACATAAATTCCATGACAAATGTTCGTGCTCATCACACAAACATTTGGCCCTTGCGGGATTCGAATCCACGGCCGGCGTAATAGTCATTTGACGACGCGTTTGGTGTATTGGTTAGCGCTCCTGACTATTACGCCGGCCGTCGCGGTTTCGAATCCCGGAAGGGGGCAAATGTTTGTGTGATGAGCACGAACATTTGTACCTAATCGATGTCATATGTATTCAAGTATTTATGGGAGGCGCCCCCGTCATAAGCGTTGTCTGGTACTTCGTAAAGAAGACAATTCCTTACCACGAAACCTGACAATTGGTGTGTGGTCTGGCGCATATTTATTTATTTATCGACAGGCGGAATGTTTCACAGACGCTTCGTTTGTGTGCAATAAGGGTTCACAAATTCTGTTACACCGGTCATAGCTATTTTCACTTAAATAAACAGGTACCTTAACAACGTAACTTTATTTCTACATAAAATTAACAGAAGCAGAATTAAAAGAGAGCCAAGCAGCGCTCATCTTGTGCCGCCACGAACGAGACGAGATGGAGAGGAAATTGACGTCAACAACCCAACAGCTCGACACGTGCGTGAAGGAACGGGACACAGCTACTGCCTCTCTCGCTCGCTCCAATGCTGAGGTAAATATTTCAAGTCAGTCATGTGTACAGTAGCTAGCACATCAGGTTACCCACATTTGTTGCAAACTATCCCTTATTACAACTGCATAAGATGCCGCAGTGTTTACCTTGAGGTGCTGTTGTCCGTACTTTGTAATATTCATAATACGATTTAGATCTCGCGTATAAACAATCTGACATGGCTCAGTTAGACATTTAAGACATATTTCTGTGTTAGATCTGAACAGTTTTTAATGTCCTGTCTCCTTAGAAAAAGGGCTACCGTTTTCGTGCTCACTAGTTGGCGCCACTGTCGCGTGAGGTCCAGAATTGTAGCTTTAATTGTGTGTAATTGTTATGATAGAGAGATAAAAAATCAAGTTTGCCATTAAATCTTAATATTACAATACATCGGGCATGCCGCAGTCCAGCTTTGTTAGGAAAAGAGGAGTAAGTACACAAGTTATAAAAGATTTAACATTTATATTCTAAGTCCCCCTTTTAAAACACTTTCATTCATTGATCCGTAACTAGTATTTGCCATAATTAATGGAAATTATTGCTAAATATTCGAAACATTAATCTAAATAGAAATAAACCCGCACATCTAACCCACAAACAGTGTCATTTGACATTTCGGAGACCTCACGCTACACAAGCGCCCTTGATATAATAAATATCAAAAAAGTTTTTTTATAGTAAGAGGTGCTCGTAGCGCAGTGGTGGCAGCGCTTGGGTAGTATTTACCGAAGTTAAGGAACCTACGGCGCGGTCGTGTTTGGATGGGTGACCATCCCGACCATATAAGCGACGTATATCACGAGCATCTCCGTGCTTCGGAAGGCACGTTAAGTCGTTAAGTCTTGTCAGAGGCCTTATAGGCGGTTTTATAAAATCTGACTGCAAGGTTAGTCGCTTTCCTTGCAAACACCCCTCCGCACTGAGGCCGCGTGGTGGAGTATGGCTCAAACTACCTCATAGTTGCGGTAAGGCCTTTGCCCAACAGTGGGACGTTACCGGCTAACTTAACTTTTTACTTTACATAGGATGGGCTTGTATTTCAGTCATGAAATAGGACCTTGTCGTTCATAAGAACTTGACGTATCTTACATAGCATAGAATCTTATTTCAACACATATTTAGATCACGTACCTAGAACCTATCATATACTCTTACTAGCTTTTGCCCGCGACTTCGTCCGCGTGGAATAGTGACTTCTTTCTCCCGGTTTTTTACACATTTACCACTATATCTTTGCTACTATTGGTCGTAGCGTGATGTTATATAGACTTTAGCCTTCCTCAACTGGACTATCCAACACAAAAAGAATTATTCAATTCGAACCAGTAGTTTCGGAGATTAGCGCGTTCAAACAAACAAACAAACAAACTCTTCAGCTTTATAATATTAGTATAGATTTGCCAATAAAAGTTAGTTGATATAAATTGCACTTGTAAAATGTGACGGTGGCCGAGTGGTAAAGGATTGCGCCCGGATAGCGTAAGACACTGGGTTCGATTCCTCGTCTGTCACAAGACAGTTGCTTTTTACAAGTGCAATTTATATAATTAAGTTTGTATAGTGACAAAACACTATAAAAACGAAAATGTAATTATAAAAGCTAGTTTGTCAATATAAAATATTTTTTGTTGTTAATATTAGAAAGTGCGTTTCTTTTTTTATTGTTGACTTTGACTGAAAGTCTATTACAAGTTTAATATTTTCCGTTGTTTAGGTGGAAGAACTTAAAATAAGGAACCTACAACTGGAAGAGGAAGCAGCAGAGTTAGCAGCCTTAAGGGCGCAGGCCGCCCTTGCCGACACACTGAGCGCGCAACTGCAGAGGTATGTTGTTAAAATGATATCTATTATATGTAGTTCCAAAAGTTGCTCATAGATGGCACTGTGCCTAAGTTAAACCGCGGTATCGTTTCGTTTTTCGGATTGATGTAGTGTCTTGGAGATTTACAAATAAATGAATGTCAAAAGACTGTTGCACTTAAGAAGTGACGTCATTTAGGACGCCATGACAGTTCGAGCGTTTTTGAGGCCCATTCAAATTGAATTTTTCAAATCATTAATAAATCATGTAAATGTTGAATATTTAAAAAAAATGACAAAGTTTTTGCTTACTAATTAAGAAGGTGTCATCTAGTTTTTGAAATTTGGTCAACTAGCCTGTTGTAGGTGTGTTACATGTGATTATTTATACAGCGTGTGGCCTGACGATTTTATTTTTATTTTATTTGTATAACGAAATCCACAGCTCTTAAAGATGATAACATAATATACAGACATATCGGACTTACAGCCAATGACGGATTTACATTTTATGTACTATATTTAAGTAACGGTCATCAGATATGGCGTGTATTAATATCTCTCACTATGTGTATGTGTGTGTGTTTGTGTGTGTGTGTGTGTGCGTGTGTGTGTGTGCGTGTGTGTGTGTGTGTGTGTGTGTGTGTGTGTGTGTGTGTGTGTGTGTGTGTGCGCGTGTGTGTGTGTGTGTGTGTGTGTGTGTGTGTTAGATATTACTTTCACCAATTATTCTTAGTACCTCTTTTCGAAAACCACTTTTTGCAGTGTGAAATATATCTGTCGAGTGAAATTTTTGGTTGTAGCTTCTGTTTAGTCTCGGAGAGAGTGAGTTATGTGCGTAGTTAGTGAGTGTTTTTGTAACTGCAAATAACTTAGTATGCCTTGTGCGCTTTTTC
>OY757282.1:2991260-3031034 GCA_963584085.1 Pyrausta aurata | reverse complement strand
GGGGAGGTAGCTTAGAACTATTCAAACCCCTTAGACGGGGCCGGGGCTGGGATGGGACTGGGCCGGGGCGAAACGGTGGGGAGGTAACTTGGAACCAGGAGGACATAAGATACATTTATCCCGTTCGACGAGGCCGGGGCGAAACAATTTTCGCTCGTACCGCTTAACTTTTAGAATTACGAGGCTGGGCGGGACGGGGCCGGGGCGGGACAGGGCTGGGGGCGAAACAACGTCATATAGGTAGCTAAATAATGTTTAAAAAACCCACCTTTTTCTAGCGTCAGCATCCCGTCCCGCACCAAAAAGGACAAATAGTAGATATTCTCCACAGTGCGACTGAAGCTATCCGGGTCTAGTACTACGTGGAAGTAGCTCAACGGTTTCTGTTATATATTAAATTTTCGTGTCACAATGTTCGTTCCCAATTTCCCATACTCGTCCGAAACGGCTGGACCGATTCGCATGAAATTTTGTGAGCATATTGAGTAGGTCTGAGAATCGGCCAACATCAATTTTTCATACCTTTTAGACTGAGCCAGGGCTGGGGTGGGACGGGGCCGGGGCGACACAGTGGGGAGGTAGCTTAGAACTAGAGATGGGCCGAGTACTCGGTTAATACTCGGTACTCGGCGTACTCGGCACGTTTTTTGATACTCGTACTCGGCCGAGTAACTCGGTTTCAATGCCGAGTATACTCGGTTTAAGTAAAGCAATACATTTAGGGAGAAATTATATAAACGACTGGGGAAATCTATCACAACCTCAATTATGATAATGAATGAGTAGAGACAAAATGAGGAAAACGTTAATAAAAATAATAATATGTGAAATTTTATAAAGTTAGATTGTGTTGTGGTGATGCAAAGCTCTCTGCACGTTCTAGTAACAGTCAATTCCATTTTTCTTCGTAGACTTTATCAGCCTCCGAAAATAATCAGCTGTAAATGGTGGTTGCAGGTGCTCATAGAAACACTTTTGTTAAGCGTGCTAGTTCTAAATACCTTGTTAGGGGCCCTGCCCACCACTCGAACGGATACTTGTCTTTTGCTAGCAAAATCTCTTTGAAATAGCGACCTTATTTAAATTTAGTACATAAAATGTAAATTCGTCATTGGCTGTTAATCTTACATGTCTATATTTTATGTTATCATCATGCTGTGGATTTTGTAATACAAAAAAAAGTAATGGGGCTTTTAGGATCATCGCGCTCTAGCGGCTTGATGAAAACTTATTCTGCGCGAACCTGGCTTGTACTTGTTTACACACCCGAAACAGGAGTTTGATTGAACCGAGTTACTCGGCCGAGTACTCGGTTGGAAAAAAAATGAACCGAGTAATACTCGGTACTCGGTACTCGGCAAAAGTGCTACTCGGCGCATCTCTACTTAGAACCATTCACACCCCTTAGACGGGGCCGGGGCTGGGGGTGAAAGTTCGTTGGGTCCGCTAGTAGCTAATAAAGATTACAAAACTCACCTTTTTCTAGAGTCAGCATCCCATCCCGCACCAAAAAGGACAGATAGTATATATTCTCCACAGTGCGGCTGAAGCTATCCGGGTCTAGTACTACGTGGAAGTAGCTCAAGGGCTTCTCGCCGCCGCTTTTGTATTTCTGCATGATGAAACGATTCACGCGGCTCACCATTTCGGAGCCCTCTTCTGTTTTTTCTATTCTGAAAAGGTAACAGTGTTTTTAGCTCTTTACCTGATAAAAGTAGTTCTTCTTCTTCTTCTTTTTTTTAATGACATCCGAACTTAATGTTTCCCACACTCAGGGTGCGACATAAACCTCACACTCCTCTCATGTCAATCACAACGTCAATTTCTGCATTCGTCTTTCAAATTCAAACGTTCATCTCCTTTCTCACTCTCTCTCGTCTGGCATCTCTTACTTCATACGTTCCGTTTTACGTCCATATCCTCCTACATTACCTTACAACTTAAATGAAATGGCGCTTGTGTAGCGTGAGGTCTCCGAAATGTCAAATGTTACTGTTTGTGAGTTAGATGTGCGGGTTTATTTCTATTTATATTAATGTTTCGAATATTTAGCAATAATTTCCATTAATTATGGCAAATACTGGTTAAGGATCAATGAATGAGAGTGTTTTAAAAAGGGGGAATAAGAAAATAAATGTTAAATCTTTAATAAATTGTGTACTAACTCCTCTTTTTCTAACAAAGCTGGACTGCGGCATGCCCGATGTATTGTAATATTATGATTTTTTGGCAAACTTGATTTTTTATCTCTCCATCATGACAATTCACACACCATAGAAGCTATATTCTGGACCTCACGCGACAGTGGCGCCAACTAGTGAGCACGAAAACGGTAGCCCTCACTATAGGTAAACCGCTTCATTGAGACTTCGCCTGCGGAGCGGCGGGGCGCGCGCGGCCGGTGCTCGGGCGGCGTGGGCGCGAACGTGCCAAAGAGAAACGCAGTGGGCGGCGCTTCGTAAGGGAACGCGAAGTCCCAGAAGTCTGGGTTGTCGCGCTGGGAGTATCACATAAAGATAATCAAGAAAACATAATATAAGCACACAAACACATGACGAAGTAAACAATACTCTCTCCAAAGTATTAAATTGGTTCACCACCAATAACTTGCTACTGAATGCTAGTAAAACTAAATGTATAAAATTCACTTTGCCTAATGTAAAGCAACTTACACCAAATATTTATTATATAAGTCTTAGTGACTCCATTGAATTTCTGGGCATTAAACTTGACTCAAAATTACAGTGGGGACCTCATATTGAAGCCCTAGCTGGGAGGCTAAGCTCAGCTGCCTTTGCAGTTAGAAAAATTAGGTATCTGACTGATGTTGAAACGGCGAGGCTTGTATATTTTAGTTACTTCCACAGTATTATGTCCTACGGTCATCTCTTGTGGGGTTCTGCTACAGACATTGAAACCATATTTATTTTGCAGAAAAGAGCCATTCGTGCTATTTATAAACTTAGTCCTCGTGACTCCCTGAGAGAGGTCTTTAAAAAAATCAACATATTAACTGTGGCTTCTCAATACATTTTTGACAATATAATGTAGGTTAGTAAAAATTTTGATAATTTCTTGAAGAGCGATATTCACTCCTATAATAAGTACAAGAAATAAACACAAGCTTGTCGTTCCTAACTTTAGATTAGTTAAAACTAGTAATTCGTTTATGGGAAATTGTAGTAAAACCAGTAGCATGTCAGAAAGATGTATGTACGAGAACGAGGACTCTGGAGCATTACCACATTCAAACGATTGTCGCTTGCACAAGCGAAACTAAAATGGACGCGCAACAAACAAAAGATTACCCGAGAAGCAACCGATTTTGGCTCTTATGGTTAGGCGGAGGTAAAAGAAAGAAAATAATTTTACTCAACCAAAAAAAAAACATTACAATGCATGCAAAAACTAGACTACTCGAGTCGAAAAGGCACCCACTTAGCATAAGACGTGACCTAGATAGTACACCTATATCGATTTAACAGAGAAATCAAAAGAGCATTTCATACTACTGAAGCTGCCTGTTCACTTGGAAATATATATTAATATACCGAGCTATACTCGATATCGCTCACCATAGTTTACTTACAATGGAACCCTTTTCAGTGAGAAATATGTATTTTCCGCCCCCCGCACGCCCCTCCACCCCCCGCGGTGGTGGACAATCTCATACAAAACTAAAAAAACATATATCCCATAGTGTGAACGGGTAAAAGATACATCTCGGGATATAAAATATATCGTAATATATTATATCCCACAGTCAAAAGGCAGCTTGAGTAATTAATTAATAGTCCACCAAGCCGATTTCGACTACGGTGGCCAGTCACAACGACTAACCGACTGCGCGGGACATATTATAGTGCACAAGTGTGTGCGCAAACACAGGTGCACTCTCTATTCCTTTCACTCTCATAGCCCGATGGGACAGCAATCTGACACGACCAGAGAGAGATCAGGCGCAGGACCAACGGCTTTACGTGCTTTCCGAGGCACGGGGGTGAAACACCGCCAACTTCCAAACTCCGGGCTACCCTGAGAATTTCTGAACAGAAAAACTCAGGTACATATTTTTGGCCCGACCCGGAAATTGAACCTGGGACCTCCGGCGCAGCCGTCGCTTTAAAATGCGACCCTCTCACCGCTGCGCCACCGAGGCAGCTTGAGTACTGAGTACATCACATAATAAAACAATACTCACAATGTGCGCAGAAAGTTCATGCTTGTCATAAATGTTAGCGTTGCCGCTGACTGCCTCCGAGCATCGGACAGCTAAGTCGCTTGTGGCACGCAGCACCCGCGAGTCCAGATAGCCCTCACCTGAAAATGTTGGGCACAAATTACTAGCAGATGGAATAGGCTAGTTTCCACTAGGAATAAATCAAAATTTTGGTTGTTTCTAGTGATTAGTTATGATCTAGAGATAACAAAAAAATTATCCATTTATTGATTTAATTAGGGGTTATTAATATTTTCATTATATAAGTTTGTCCAAAACACACATTTTGGCCACGTGATCGTAAACGCCTATCAGGGGATGTGACATCACACCTTGGACAATGGCGGGCTTTTTCTGCTGTCATAGACAACTATCCTTAATAATTTGCTGTAAAAATGACTCGACATAAGAAGTGACGTCATTTAGGACGCCATGACAGCTTGAGCGTTTTTGAGGCCCATTCAAATTAACTTTTTCAAATTATAAATAAATCATGTAAATGTTGAATGATTGTGGGTGGCGCGTGCGGCTGTTGCCGCGCCGCCCGCAGATGATAAATGAGCAAATAAATAATAATAATTATTATAGTAGTATTCGCATAAACTTTAGAAATAAGTATAATAATTTATTAGTTTGGATGGCCTCTGAATTATTTCAAGTTACATGTAGTATAAAGAGTGTTCCTATTATCTATAATCTAAACGGAAAATACCTCAAAATTTTTAAATGAAATTTTTTGACAAAGTATAAACAAACTGTTTACTGCAAGTGCTGAGCAGTGAGCAGCACAGGCAGTTCTTAATCAATTTCACACCACTGTATGCCATATTACCTGGATACTGTGCTCTCTCTTCAATATCAGTTTCAGCTAGCAGTGACTTCACTTCTTGAACCGCACGCGCTGTCTTCTCTATACGCTGCACATTGTTGACATTATCGTCTTCTGAAATTGTTATAGTAACATGAATATCAAAGTTTTTAAAGGTATTCAGTTAAGTATAAACTTAGTAATATAAATTGCACATGTAAAAAGCAACTGTGACTCTGTGACAGACGAGGAAAACACACACCACGGTCCTCTTCTGTCACAGAGTCACAGTTGCTTTTTACAAGTGCAATTTATATTAGTAAGTTTGTATGGTGACAAAACACTATAAAAAAAATATAAGTATAAACTTCCTGAAATCATAATTTCTTCACCCAAAAGTTGTCTGGCGACAGCATAAAGCGGTAAGACCGCCTAAATTGTACATTTCCTCTAAATGAAGTTGTAATTGACCTATTTGATGTGCAAAAAAGAGTTATCTTAAATAAATATAATATTTGATACCAATCGGTCACATACATTGCTCTAATCCCAAAGTAAGTAGTCAATGCACTTGCGTTACGGAAATCGAAATCAGCAACAACATTAGTACCACAACACCTAGACTCAAGGCAAAGAAAATTATGATTCCTTTATTGACATGACCGGGAATCGAAGTCGCGACTTTAAAGTTCAGCCCAGCGTGAGTGCCACTACAACCACAGAGGTCATAAAATTAAGTTAAAGCCCAGACAGAACTCAAGAGTCTAAAGGATTTGTCACACTGGTTGCGGTCTGCGGTCCGGTTCATACAAATGTGTCCCGATCTTTAATCAAAGGTCCCGATGCGGGATTTAAAAATAAGGTAACAGAGCCACTCACCAACGAAAGTCAATTCGTCCAGCACTGTCCGGTATCTTTGTTTTCTCCCTTGACTTTGGCTCAGACTAGCTCTGGACGAAGACATAGACATTTTTCAAAAAGTTATCACACTCAATAATCGTTAATCACCACCAATAATCCTTAAAGAATAAAGAAAAAACAAAAACACAGAGATTTATTTTGTTCGGCACTATTTCGAAAATCAAATCCACAGATTAGTAAGAGTATGTCAAATCAACAAATAGACTAGAAGGGTGATGAGATGAAACATGAAACCACAGATACTCTTAGATTATGTATCCTTCCTTATCCTTGTATAATATACTTCGTCTAAGCAGATACTCTTATACTAATCTGTGCCACAGATGAATGTGTCGCAGGTATAGATGGGCGGGTGGGTAGAAATCCGGTGGATATTTATCCAATTTATTCCCACCCGGTAGGTAAAAATTGATTTATACCTAATTTACCCAGGTGTTTATTAAGAATGCTGGGTATTTATTAAATTTACGTTGAATACTCATTGTTTTGAGTATCAGTTGGCTATGTATGAATACCTAGACCTACAATATGATTAGAAATATCGTTTATGCTATACAGTCAGTCATCATATTCCCTTAAAATCATAAATTATATTATTCGTTTCAACATAATGTAATGTACGGATAATGTTGAGTAGTATGAACGACCAATTTTTTTAAATTAATAATAATAATAATAATAATAAAATTGTTTATTAAAATCAGTTGTACAAATATGTATAACTTACAAGAGGACAGAGACAAAAGAAGTTATCTCAACTTTGCAATATTTCACTTGATGACGGAGTACTTGGGTAGCGTTGACAGCACTCAATGTAAATCTGTATCTCGTCGTATTTTTTGTTTTGCATCAGTATTTGAGTTTAATATTTTGAGTACGTTTAACACTTTGACATATTATTCCTTAATTGCTAAAGCATTCTTATTATATTATAAGTATTACATAACAATAAATGCACTCTACGCGATTTTTGTAAGGTTTCTAACTCAATTTTTTACATTACTACCTTAAATCCGTCGTCGGTCGAGAAGTTGTAAAAATATTTATTACAAAGACTACGCGCAGCGACATTACATTCAAAACTGGCAAGTTATAGCCAACGGCGATAGAACTGCGCACGTGGCAATCCCAGGTAGATAAAAAGATAAAGGGAAGGGTTGGAAGGTATTGTTTTTGTTTGTATACTTATCGCTTGTGTGACTGTGGCCATTGTGGGATCGTAGAGCTGACAAGTAATGAATTTACTGAGCACTTCATTTTGTTTTTGATGTGTTAAATACTCTCATAGTATTTTCATAATAACTTGTTGACGTGACCTTTCGTAAAACGCTTTATGGTTCACACATCGATACGCTAGGCTGCATTATTGCAGTAAATGTTGTCGATAAGCTTTCTTAAATTTCAACCACATTATATGTATATATTTATAAAATTAGTTCGTACTTAATTCTTAGATCTACAAATACGCATAATGTAATAAAAGTTTGTCCTGTAAAACTGTTTAACCTTACATTGTCTCCCTCTTCCCTTCTGGGATTGCCAAAATGCAGGTACGCACTGTATTTTCAACTAAATGACAGTTGTTATTGGATTTTAATAAAAATATACCATTTTTATAGTTCAGTATTATAAACTACTTGAAAAGAAATTGAATCGCACCATAAAAGTGTCAAACTTCAATAAAAATATTTCATTTAATTTTTAAAAACAGGCTTTAATTTATACCCGGTATCAATTGGAATCGGGTGGGTTAAAATAGCGTGGATTGGATATTTATCCAGTGGCTGGGTTTATATCCGGGTAGGCGCCCATCTATAGGCCGCAGGGAAAACGTATAATTCCGCCGTTTACATATGACGCTCGCGGATTTGCAAAATGACGTAGGCAAAATGTATAATGCCGAGTCATTATATGTAATGCCACAACACAACATTTAATCTACCTATACCTAATCTTTTATAGCTATTTCACTGTTTTGTCACTTTCTATTTGCCCCTCTGAACCTGACATTGGCGGAATTATCGGACTGTCCCTGGGGGATGGATACGTTAATGCTCAATAGCGACCCATGGTGCGAAAAATAACTAAATTCTACATTTTTTTGGCATTATGTGTAATGCGTTTCAGTTGTAGATTAAATGTTGTGGCATTACATGTAATGACTCGGCATTATACATTTTGCAAATCCGCGAGCGTTTATATAACTGACAACGCCATATGTAAACGGCGGAATTATACGGTTTGCCTGCGACATAGACATAATCTGTGCATTGATACGAATGACACTGACACAGTGGGTGATGGTTCGGAAACAGAAGGCCTACTACGAAAAACGAAATCCGTCAATACGATTATCGTTTTTCGGATCCGAAAAATTTTTAGTATGGAATCCTTACTAAAATTAATTTTAATTTCATTAATTTCCTTATTAAAAAATATTTACGAAATGCTTCGGATCCGCAAAACGATTGTCGTTTTGACGGTTTTCGTTTTTCGTAGTAGACCTCCAGCTCCTAACCTGGAACAAAACTGCTAAAAGTCTGAAGATTAGATTAGAAAGGTAATTAAATCAATTAATAAATAATTACGCACCCACCCACAAAAACCCACCATACTATACTATAATACTCGTTATGCCGCGATGGCCGTGGCCGTGCGCCCGTGCCCGTCGTGCTGCCCTGCCAATGCTGCTGCCCATCACTGATCATGTAATCGGCCCATGGCCTGCTGCCTGCCATCATATCGCGCACCCAGACACATGAAGCAAAAATTATGAAATGTGTTTCCGAACGAAATACGGTACAACCTTTTTTTTATTCGACCAAATCTTATTTCAGGGCTGCCATGATAAAATATTTTCCCATAAATCAAGGAAAGCAAAAATATTTATAGGACGTCTCAAAAAGACTACCAGAAGAGCAGCTGATGTTTGGTTTTAGATGATGTTATTCCTTTTCTAGGGTTTCGTAGTCCAACATGTAATATAGTTTCAATATGTCCGTCCGTCTGTTCGTCTGTCCGCAGTTCAACGCAGAGACCCGAGGTGCTAGAAAACTGTAATTTGGTATGGGCGGGTATATATTCTTATCTTCTCGCCAAAGTGGTAAATTAAAAATATTTTTGGGGGTGCCTCTAACCTCTCATGGTGCAGATGTTTTTTTTTCTCTTGCAAAACACTTCTTGTGGGGTATCGTTATTTTACATCACTTTTCGATCGTTAAGTATTAAGTTCTAAACTTATTTTTAAGACCTATTGTACACTTAATGGCAATAAATGAATTTGAATTTGTTCGATACAGAGTGGCGTGTTCCCGTAACATTTAGTTTTAGAGGGCAAATTTTTGTTACATTATGATGGGTGTCATTAAAATGTTTATAAACTTAATAATAAACAAAATAATTTTCATGTTAATTTTTGCTTAAAAAATTGTACCTACCTCCGTGAAAAATAACCGAATCAAAAGATACTTCAAAAGAAAAGTGTCTTAATTTCGGATATATTGTTATTTTAAGAGAATAAAAACCTTATAATGTAATCTTTATCATGTTTTAAAGTACATTATTAGGGCAATAAAAAAGCTAACATACATAGTACATACGGAACCCTTTGTGTGCGATGCGAGTCCGACACGCACTAAACCGGTTATTTGTTATGAGGCTACAGATTGAAGAAATACAGGCCTATTGGATATTTCTTGCAATGTAAAATAATAGTTTTATATTTTAATAATGTACTTGTTAAAATGGTCCATAAATATCATAATGTTTTATCCTTCAACGTAAGGTTACCTTCAAATATGACATATTTTTTTGTGTTAGGTTAGGTATAATTTTTTTTGAGTATTAATATTTTTTTCTTCATATAATTAAGTCTTCTGAATTGTATTTAAACATGCGTACTTTTTGCTTTGGAATAGCTTCAATGCTTTTTGTTGATAATTCTCAAGCTCTTTCTTAGTTAAACTAATTCTTCTTCTTCTTTTGTTTGTAGCTACGAATCGGTTATATATACTTATAGCTTGGGCAGTTGCGCTGTATTGACATTTGCGGTCGGAAAACGACGCTACTCAAAGCTTTAAAAAATAGATGTGGGGTGAATTTAGACATACTCTTACTAATCTGTGGGTGAATTGCAAAATAGATCATGGTATCCCCTAATGAAAATTTTGATGATGGTGTACGCGGTCTAAAAGACAATACGTTTGTTTGTAACGAATTTAAATTATAATAGAGTTATTAATTTTATACAATGCGTTGCACAATGGAATTAAGAATAATTGACGATTACTGATAAGAACTTAAGGTTAACAGTGTGTTTACCCTCTGTTGTGGTGTGGTACTACAAGTGACATTAGTGAGGTTATAATTCGTTTTTTCAATAAAGCTTTTTCGTAAAAAATGGATTCAGCACCAGCCCAAGAGGTGACGGAGCTGCTTAGGCAGTGGGAGGAGCAGCATCAGTCTCCAAACTACGACCCCATACCAACTCTTACAAGGTACTTTTTATCTTGTGTATGTAAAGCACATTTTCTCTATTTTAAGATTGTACTTCCGGGTACATAATCAAAAGCTAGTTATAACTGCGCAAATGATGCTTTGGCACGGCCATCGAGACCATATAACAAGTTAATAAACTACTAAATATAATAATCAAAAATCAAAGAAGCCACTGGTTGCTTCTTGTGTTGGTTAACTTGTATAGGAAATAGATGACAATCCCATATGTATCTTATCTTAGGATTTATTGTAGTGCTCAGTTCATGTCTTTCATGTACATATGTTGCAATGCCCATTATGATGACATTTGTTGTTGCATAAATGCTGGTAATACCGATATGGAGCTTAGCATATATAACAGTCTGGTGATAGAAGTAGCAGTATTTTATCATTCCATTTTTGTCTAAATATAAACAAGTTTCCGTAGAAATAAATATCTCAGTAAGTTTTTAAACTTGATTGCAAAATGATTTGCAATCAGGTAAAAATATTTTTTAAAACTGATTAACGCCAGTTTAATTCTAATGTTTGTTCAGATGTGGTTGTATGTATCATACAGTAAATTGCAGATAATTCGAACTTGTTATAACATGTTTTAAAGTGTATGCTACATATGTAAACACTTTCTAAATCTCATTATTATAAAATATCAATCAATTTGAAGCCCAGACCATAAAAGTTACTAGCGGACCCATTTTATATATTAGATAGTAGATATCTAAGCTTGTTGTTTATCTAAGATTGTTCACCATGGTAACATGATCGAAACCCACAATCATACCAACGGATACTTTTATTTATATATATTTTTTACACTCTCTTTCCAGAATAGCAGAGATAATAGAAGCTGAGACTGAGAACTTCATGAAGAAGGATCCGGACCCATTTGATGAGCGTCACCCGTCCCGAACAGATCCAGAGTGTGCGCTCGGGCACGCACTCAAAGTTATGTTTAAGAAGGACAACTTTATGACTAAGGTACTTATTTTATTAACTTGGTGTCATTGATTAAACTGCTTTTAAACATATTATCAAAGTGTAGAATCAAGGAAACTATTGATTAGCAATTTATTTGCAAAAAACAGTAAGACGTTACATTTTTGTTATCTTTGACCTGTTTAATAAAACATAAGAAACATGGATTCAGTAAACACAAAACTAGATTAATAGAGTTTTATCATACTTTGGTACAAACTAAATGAAAATATCTCCAGTTAGAAAATTCTACTTGGATACTGTTACCTCCGGGGAACCAGTGAGCTGTTACTACTACGTATAGAGACGCTATGCCAAGCAAAAAATGTGCGCATTTTTTTGACGTGAACTGTCAACAGAATGACGTATTCCATAAATTTTGAATGTTGAATATGAAACCGCAGAAGTGACAGACTTTTGTGCCTACTTAACTTAGTTGTATTGAATGAATATTATTTTGTCAAAATGTTTTAATCGTTACTTACTTCGACCAATACTTATTTAAAAACGCTAAAGAAATAAATTTTTAATAAATAAAAATCTATAGGTCAAACACTCGAATGATATTTATAATTTTTTAATAACATTTTTGTCATTTTAATTTTTCATACGAAATAATTCGAGAAAAATACAACTACCAATGTAAAACACCTTAAAGAAATATCACAACATCGCATTGTCTAACCTCTATTTATTACCTACCTACTTTTCCATTCTGTGCGTGTCACTATATTTCCAATAAAATGGCGGCAATTTCATACCAAACATTTATAACATTTTGAAAAATGTTTTTTGTTGGTTTAAGTTAACATTTTATTTACTTACCGATGATAAGTAACGCCTGTGTCTTTTTGATTCCTGTTGCTTTTATTTTTGCAAGTTTTTATTACGCACGAAGGCATTTTTGACCAATTATTTGACCGAATGTCACATTGGTTAACGCTACGAGCGGGAGTGAGTGACTGTGATACCGCGCATGCGTTGATGGTCACAGACCATCAACTCACCGCGCACGAGGTTCCTTAGGGATGTCATTTCCATACGTAGTAATAGTAGTTCAATGGCTACGCCAAGCAAAAAATGTGCGCATTTTTTGGACGTGAACTGTCAACAGACTGACGTATTCCACAAAATTTGAATTTTGAATATGAAACCGCAGAAGTGACACAGACTTTGTGCCTACTTAACTTAATTGTATTGAATGAATATTATTTTATCAAAACCTTTTTACCGCTACTTACTTTGATCAATAGTTATTTAAAAGAGCTAAATAAATAAAAGTTTAGTAAATAAAAATCTGTAGGTCAAAAACTCGAATGATATTTACTATTTTTTTTATCATGATTTTTATCATTTGAATTTTTCATACGAGATAATTCTAGAAAAATACAACTACCAATGCAAAACACCTTAAAAGAAATATCACAACATCGCATTGTATAACCTCTATTTATTACCTACCTACTTTTCCATTCTGTGCGTGTCACTTTTTATAATCTTTGATTTTCGAATAAAATGGCGGCAATTTCATACAAAACATTTATAACATTTTGAAAAAATATTTATATTGGTTTAAGTTAACATTTTAAATTCCTACCGATGGTAAGTAACGCCGGTATCGTTTTAATTCCTGTTGGTTTTATTTTTGCATGTTTTAAAAACGCAAGACGGCATTTTGACAAATTAATTGACCAAATGTCACATTGGTTAACGCTACGAGCGGGAGTGAGTGACTGTGATGCCGCGCATGCGTTGATGGTCTGTGACCATCAACTCATCGCGCACGAGGTTCCTTTGGGATGTCATTTCCATACGTAGTAATAGTAGTTCAATGCGGGGAACAGTGGTTAATGAGTTTATTTTATTTTTAAACTCATACCTATTACCCTTGGGATGGTGTGTTATAGGTTATGTGAGGTTTATATATGACAATCCATTCGTTATGTTCAAATTCAAATTCAAATTCTGTTTACCCATTAATCTTAGCTAACAACCTGTTCCACAATGTTTGAAGATCCCATTAGCATCATCTGTCAACTACTTCATACAAGATGATTTTCCATGTTTGAATTAAGATCCCAGTGATCAAGCTTTGCTCAATAAAAAGTAAAAAAAAAATAGCCCATTGCGATTTAAACCAATGCATCCAAGATTTGGGACCGCCTGTCTCCATATACGTCTACATCAATGTTACAATAGCCCAGGTGGGTACCTGGGCTATTGTAACATTGATGTTATGGTGAAATTTACCTTCGTATTCAAACAATATTGTAGATGTTTTTCAATGCCTGAAAACACGGTGATGACATAGATTGATTTATTGCCTCCGTAACCCGCTATATACAAAATTGCAACAAAATAAATTCAAGAACAGCTCATTTAAAGTATATGATAAGTTGGTTAGCGCATATTTGTGGATAGTGAATCAGGCCCTTAATCTCGACTTAATATTGTTCACAGCTAGTGAACGACTACGTCCGCGACACGTACTACTCGCGTCAGAACATCACGGGGCGCGACGTGCTCAAGCTAAACGTGGCCGCGTGCCGGCTCACGCTTGACCTCATGCCGGGGCTCGAGATGAGCGTCGTGTTCCAGGTACATTTACTTAACTATTTATTGATTACTACTACTACATACTACTACACTCAACTACATACTATTATTAGAATAGTTAGATACGGGATTGCTACCATGTACCTTATTATTTATGAGCTTTCGATATTTCGGCACTGTAGGAGGGTAGACCGATATGTCTGCCAATAACAACCCACCCGCAAGTTCTCTTTAGTTACTCCGTGATCATGGCGCTTGCAACAGTGCCGAAATATTGGAAGCTCATAAATAATAAGGTACATGGTAGCAATCCCGTATCTAACTATTCTAATGTTAGTGGCCATGAAAGTTTAAACAATAAACTACATACTACTACTACACTACTACATACTACTACTACTACATACTACTACTACACTCACTACTGCTACTACTACACACTACCGCGGGAGTGGCCTGCGCTCGTTACTAGTGGCCGCGTTTAGTCGCCGCACCCTCAGCCAAAAAATTCTCTTACTCATCCAGCCAAAAATAGAAGGCTCCTGCGATTAGTGGCAGCGACTTGTAGCAGCCACTAAGCCACTAGTGGCTTCGATTAGTGGCAGCCGCCAATTTCCCGCCGTGGGTAATAAAATTAAACAATTTAGGACATTATATCCCGCTTATGAACGTCAAAAAATACTGTTACCTGCGTTTGTACATGTCTTCTCATTAAGATTTTCAAATCATTATGTTTTAGGACAACGAATCCCTAATTCATCGCTTAGTGAACTGGGCTACAAACTCGCCGGAGCCGCTGCAGTGCTACGCGACGGGCCTGCTCGCCGCTGCAATGGAGGTTCAGGAGATCGCTACCAACTTTAGGTAGATAATGATTTTAGTTCTTTTTAGAGATGTGCCGACTATGACTTTGGCCGACTAGCCGACTAGCCGACTAGTCGGCAGCAAAATGGCCGACTAGTCGGCCAGGCCGATCATTACTTTCGGTAAATTCCGGATGACGTCGGAAATGTTCGTGTGCGCGTTCTCGGCTCGTAGAATTGGCGCACGGCCGGCGCCCACGTGGACCTGTCAGGACATGTTTTTGTTGACGTCGTTCATTCTACGTCATTCATTATTTGTAAACATAAAAACCGGCGTTTTATTGGTGTTTAATGAAATAAAGAATATATAACGTTCAATTACTAAGCTAACACAGTGCAAATAATTGAATTAATAGTAAAATTAACTTTTTTTTGACGAATTGGAGGAAGAAGGTAGCAGTAAAGTAAAGTGCAACAGTGTCAAGCAGTTATTTCTCGTGGTGGTCAGGGGAAAAAGGCAAATACTACGAGCATGACAAATCATATTAAGTACAAACATTCACAACTGATGCCTCAACTAGGTTCTTATTAATCCTTATTAATATCGAGATTGAATAACTTTGGGATGTCAAAGGAAGAGTTCCTATTTTTTATGTTATAGTTGAACCTACTTATTACCAATGACTATTTTCTTTAGCCTATATTTTGTTATTTTATAAAAGGTTAAAGGAAAGGTTCCTATTTAAATTTTCTACCAATTATTAAATTGTATTGTAAACTGAAACTGTGATTCTTTTAATGAAAAATAACAAGAGTAAAGATACAATTTAGTTTCAACCACTCTATTTTTAAGCATATTATCATGAATAAGAAGCGGGCCGACTAGTCGGCGGATTTAGCCGACTAATCGCCGACTAGTCGCCGACTACAAAAATGGCCGACTAGTCGGCTTTACCGACTAGTCGGCGACTAGTCGGTACATCTCTAGTTCTTTTGTATTTAGTTACCCAACCGACAAATTTATTTACCCTACCTTCAAAGATGTTTACAAAAATGCCAAGACCATGTACGGTTTCTCTAAAAATAGCTAAAAATACAGGTAATTAGACATATTATACAAGGTGTTTCAAAACAACGAGTAAAGTATTAAGGGAGTTACTCAGAATCAGTAATTGAACAACTTTTTCCTAGAAACATGGGTCGAAATATGCCAAAAATTAATTGACTCTCCATAGAAATCACACGGGTCACATGACCAATTTAGTATGGGAGATCAAATTATTTTTGGCGTTATTCTACCTATGCTTCTACGAGAAAGATGTTCAGTTACTGAGTCTGAGTAGGTCCATTCATTCTTTCTTCAATTTTAATTTAATTCTCGAATTGTTGTTAATTTTAATAATAAAATAATAAACCTTTAAGAACCTTGGCAACTCCTTGTGTCTATACTTACTCCAAAACCATGTCGAATCGTGCAAAAAAAGTTTATCTGTCAATGTCAAATGTCATTTTGCTTAATCTGTGAATGTCAAGTGTCATTTTGCTCTCCGCTTTCGATCTTTTTTAATCTGTTCAAACAACTGATTGGCTGACAGGTATTTGACGGGACGGGGCTGGGGGAGAAACGAAGTTCGCTGGGACCGCTAGTATGATAATAAATATGCGCATTGCGCAATGGCGCGAGAAATTGAGTCAGTTCCATACGCTAGTAATAGTAGTTCAATGTCTGCCATAAATGACAAGACAGTCAGCATGTTAAGCTAACAAAGCTGTGATAACCTTCTTACTAAACATTGTCTATTGTCACAGGGATCTGAACGCGATGCTGGTGCCGCGAATGCTGAAGAGGCTACACGAATTGAGGAACAAGACTCAAGATGATAAGGTATGTCTGACCGAAGCGACTAGGTTTTTTTAAGAAAGAAAGAAAGTTGGAAAATACTTTTTTTCGATAGAAAAAATAACATTAAATGAATAAATAAAGTATGATAATATTTTATGATAACCAATAAAGTATTTTTATAATTATTATTTAAGAGTCTTAGTATAAGTCATGGAAGCAGAACGCATATTTAAATTATTCAATTCAATTTATTTATTTCAGATAACATTAAGATCCATATAAATAAATATACATAATGTTAATTATATTTATATAATATAAATTATACCCCCCTTTTTTGTCTCTGCTGTCTGTATGTGGGTATTTGTCGTAAGTCGTTGCGGAATTTGTATTTATTCTTATCTTTTTTACAGCCATGCCAAAACTCAGTGACTCCGCCGAGTCAGACGCGTCATTTCGCGCGTTTCGACAAGAAACGCAACCACGACGCCAAGAGCAACGGACCGACGCATGACAAGAAAGGTAGGTCGCTTCACAGTGTCATAGACAATACCAGCGTGTGCAAACTGTCAAACGTGTGGCCTGTAATAGGAGCAAAAATATCAAATACTGGCTCTTTTAGTAACTAGTAATAAATAGTAAACATTTTTAATTTATTATAACAAAAAAAAAAGTTGTGGTTATTTTGTAACAAAATAAATCAAGCCAGCAATGTATTGCAAACAAATGTGTCCAGTCATTGACTTTGTTATTTACTACAACGAGAGTGATTTTGATATACATTGATAAGGGATTATAGCTTTGGATTCAGATTGCCATATATTTGAGTAAAAAAATTTTAGAGCACTATGAGCAGGTCAAAGTAACTACGTATACTCTGTAGAATCATTGATTAAAATATTTGCTTCTATTGCAGGCCACACGCTTTATATTTAGATTGAAACCTGTCTGCTATTGGCACACCGTTCGTTATATGGGCAGAATACATGAAACTGATCTCTTATGTCTTATACTTAAGGTTTAAAATTTGTTTCAGACCGCGACAAGGACGAAGGCGGGGGAGGGGACAGTATGCTGGTCGAAGAGACTCCACCGCAGCCGGCAGCCAGCCGGGATCCAGAGACTCCTGTCAAAAACTTTAATAACTGTAAGTTACAATGAAGCCTTTACTGCTGTTTAATTAATACAACTCAATTTATACCATTGGCTCGAGCGATATATATTTTTAACTGCTTCGGTGGCGCAGCGGTTAGAGAGTCGCATTTTAAAGCGACGGCTGCGCCAGAGGTCCCGGGTTCGATTCCCATGTCGGGTCAAAAAAATGTACCTGAGTTTTTCTGTTCAGATATTCTTAGGGATGCCCGGAGTTTGGTAATTGGCGGTGTTTCACCCCCGTGCCTCGGTGCGCACGTTGCGCCGTTGGTCCTGCGCTTGATCTCTCTCCCGTCGTGTCAGATTGCTGGCCCATCGGGCTATGAGAGTGAAAGGAATAGAGAGTGCACCTGTGTTTGCGCACACACTTGTGCACTATAATATGTCCCGCGCAGTCGGTTAGTCGTTGTGACTGGCCACCGTAGTTGATATCGGCTAGGGGGACTATTATTTATTATTATATTATTTCAACAGCTTTGTCAAATGCCTCCTCTAAGGTTTTTGCAAGTTTCTCTTACTATTAATAATACCGTTTTTTAAAGTATCTTGTTGACGACGCGTTTTGTGTATTGGTTAGCGCTCCTGACTATTACTCCGGCCGTCGCGGGTTCGAATCCCGCAGGGGGCAAATGTTTGTGTGATGAGCACGAACATTTGTACCTTTGTCATGGATGTTATATATATGTACTAGCTTTTGCCCGCGACTTCGTTCGCGTGGACTTCAGGTTCGTCCCGTCTAGTAGCGCAACAAATGTGTTTTTTTACGACCTCACATTAGAAACCTCAAAAATTGTAGCCTATATGTTATTCTGATGTATAAGCTATATTGTGGTAAAGTTTCATTCAAATCCATTCAGTAGTTTTTACGTGAAAGAGTAACAAACATCCATACATCCATACATCCATACATCCATACTTACAAACTTTCGCCTTTATAATAGTAGTAGGATTTAAGTATTTATGGGAGACGCCCCCGTTATAATCGTTGTCTGGTACTTCGTAACACAAGAGACCAGACAATTGGTGTGTTGTCTGGCGCATATTTATTATATTTATTTTATATTTATTTATTGTGTGGATTTGGGTGTAAAATAAAAAGTTGGTTGCACGAGGAAAGGAAGATGGAAGTAGCGAGGGTTGTGATGAATAGGAGAAGAATGAGAGGTACGGTTTTTTAGGGTTCCGTAGCCGAATGGCAAAAAACGGAACCCTTATAGTTTCGTCAAGTCTGTCTGTCTGTCTGTCTGTCCGTCCGTATGTCACAGCCACTTTATTCTGAAACTATAAGCATCACATAACTGAAACTTAGTAGGTAGGTGTATCTTGTTTACCGCTTTCCGGTTCAGATACAAAAAGTAAGAAAAAATAATATTTAAGTGGGGGCTCCCATACTCAAACCTATGCGTGTGGGGTGTCTATGGATAGGTCTTTTTAAATGATGTTGTGGTTTCTAAAACCATTTTTTCTAAAAGTGTAAGGTTTGAGATATAGACGCTTCCAAAGTGGTAAAATGGGCGTCCCCCCCCATCTAACTTTTGAAAAAAAAATATGATGTAGATCTCAACAAAAACTTGCAACGAAAATTGGTTTGAAGGAGATCGAACCAGTAGTTTTTGAGATATAGCACATTTTTATCAACCGCAAATATAACTTTGTCTTTCATACAAACAATATGAAAAACAAAGTTATTTTTGCTGTCACAATATATTGTGATGTTTTCGTTAAGTGAAAGTAAGTGGACCCTGAATTCAGTTAAGGGTGGCACGGAACCCTCAGTGCGCGGGTCCGACACGCACTTAACCGGTTTTTTATTTTTTAAACTATTGGGATCGTGCGCGTCGACAGCGTCACGAACTATTGGATGACGTTGAAATGACAAATAGTTGGCTGTCATTACGAAAAGTAATTAACCAAAAGTAATTTTAATGAAATATTGTATTTTTTTAATCATGTGTCGATTTGTACAAATTTTTTTTTTACGGTTACGTAAATTTACTACTGAAATTGCTAGAGAATTGATGACAGACGTCCGCCAAAGTTGTTTTTTTTTGTCACTGCGAGCGCTGTCATCGATTCTAGTTACGCCACCACCTACTTCGCACACAGTGACATAAGGCAATGTTATATTGATAATAATATTGATGGTCTTTCCAGCGTTAAACATAGCAAGTTCCCCTGAACACTGGGGCATGATGTCGCCCCCGCCCCGGCCCCCGCCCCTCGCGGCGCCGCCCGTTCCGCACAACCACGAGACCTCCTCCAACTCCAGCTGGGCCGAGATGGAGACCTACGTCATTGGTAAATATGACACGAGACAGCCACCAGACTTTAATTACTCACGGAATCTTCAGGTCGCTCGCGCCTGACAACTTTTCAACGAAAAACGCTAGCATACAGACACACGACACAAAATCGCTTGCACACACGACACAATATCGCTTGCACACACGACACAATATCGCTTGCACACACGACACAAAATCACTTGCACACTCGACTCAAAATCACTTGCACATTCGACACAAAATCACTTGCACACATGACACAAAATCACTTGCACACACGACACAAAATCGCTTGCACACATGACACAAAATCACTTGCACACACGACACAAAATCGCTTGCACACACGACACAAAATCACTTGCACACTCGACACAAAATCACTTGCACACATGACACAAAATTGCTTGCACACACGACACAAAATCACTTGCACACACGACACAAAATCACTTGCACACACGACACAAAAACGCTTGCACACACGACACAACGGGCCTCAAAATGATGACGCGGGTTGCAATAGATTTTGGCTTTTAAACTGGTTAGGCGCGAGAGACCTTGACCGTACCTATCGATCGAATATCTTCAGGTCTAGGTGGAATCATCAATCAATCAATCAATCAATCAATCAGAACAGAATAAAGTGTAAAATGCGTCCAAATATTATATTCTATACCAATAATGTTTTAAAGCTAGTTTAGAATAGTTTTTTTGTTTGATCACGCAAATCTCAGGAACTGCTGGACCGATTTTAAAAAAAATACGACCGTACCTAGTATATTTTTAAAAATAAATATGTCTTGTAAGTTTCCTTATGTTGTATTTTCGGTTTCAGGTAACATCCAAATCCACCCGCCAACAGATGCGACAAAACAAATGTTAATATTGCGATACCTAACACCTATGGGCGAATACCAAGAGGTAAGAGTCTATAAATTTATATCATTAAGTTTGTATAGTGACAAAACACTATAAAAACAAAAATTAACTATAGGTAAGAGTCTGTTTACTTTCGGTACTTAAAGCCTGTATCGCCATTGACAAATAAACACTAACCCACTAATAATTTAAAAATGAATGAAGTATTGGACATACAATTTTATCTATAACTTATTAAAACATTGTGAAACGGGCCGTAAAAGTGACTTGGATATTTATTTTTATATGAACTTTCTTGCCTACCCCTCCACTCATCCACAATGAGTAGTAATAGGCTTGTTGACCAAATTTCATAAACTAGATAAGATTAAGTATTATCTAGTCTATGAAAGTTGGTCATTAGTAAATATAAAAATCGAAAATCTTAATGTTTTTAAAAACATTCAAAAATTACATGATTTAATTATGATTAAAAATTTATTTGAATGGACCTCAAAAACGCTTGAACTATCATGGCGTCCTAAATGACGTCACTGCATTAATCGAAAGTCTTCTGACAGCAAAATACTCTGAAGAGTTGTCTATGACAGCAAAAAAAGCCCGCCATCGTGCAAAGCGTGACGTCACGTCGTCCTCTGATAGGCGTTTACGGTCACGTGACCAAATGTGTGTTTTGAACAAACTTAACTATTAAAAAAAAATTATAATAATTATTGAAATTAATAATAAATAAATAATTTATTAATGAATTAGTTTTTTGATATCTGCATACCATAATTAATCACTAGAAACTGCCAACATTGTGATTTGTTCTAAGTGGAAACTAGCCTATTATTATAATTCTTTTTTCTTCCTCTGTCAACGTCAAATAAACTGACAGAGACAGAATGATGCGCATTGCCTAAGAGTAATATATTTATCTCTCTTCCCCACAGTTTCTCTCGCACGTGTTCGAACAGAACGCCCTCGGCCTAATCCTGGGTTATCTCAACGTTCGCGAGTCACGTGACTCGCGTCTCGCGTTCGAAGCGCTCAAGTATCTCGCCGCGCTGCTCTGCCACAAGAAGTTCTCTATCGACTTCATCAACATGGGTGGATTGCAAGTAAGTCTATTAGTACCGTGACGCTGCCGATGGATGGCGTTAGCAGTGGGTTAGCCCGCGCTAGACTGTGGTTTTTTTGTTACAATAGGACATACGCTTAGCATCATTTAGCTAACTAGCCTATTAGTTAGTAGCTAGCCTGATTCTAGAATATTAGCTGGCTAGTAGCTATTTATAAACTGTTAAGGCAATTCAGGACCTAAAATATCTTAATTCTTGCAAGCAAATAAGACAGTATTTTTAAGTAGCCTTTAGTGTTAGTAGTGACTTGCATCTAGCATTCGAAGCGCTCAAGTATCTCGCCGCGCTGCTCTGCCACAAGAAGTTCTCTATCGACTTCATCTACATGGGCGGGGTGCAAGTAAGTTAATAAGTAGTTGCGTAGTGTTATCAAGAGATGGCGCTAGATGTACCTTAGCTCGCGCTAGGGTGTGGTGTTTTTATTACTATAGGTGGATTGCAGTTGAGTGTGCTATAGCGCTGCCAAGCACAGTGTGGAGATAGTTTCAATGTATTGTCATGGGATGGCGCCAAAGAGGATAGAACCACTACGTTTTAAGAGTTGGCACCTCCCTTTTACCCGTTGTTAGGGTTATGAACGTACTTATTACCAACCTAACAACAAATACAGTGCTACCAACTTAAACAATAAACGTCAAAATAATAGTGCTGCACCAACCTGAAACCTAAACATGCTATCGATATCGATAAAAATACTGCTTAGGATTTACTTTCAAAATCTCAAATATTTTACTTTAAAAAATAAAAGCAAGCGGTAAGTTCCACCATAGCACGCCTTTATAGTGCATATACACAGAATATTTCTAAGAATATTGACATGCTGTGAAATGGTTACCGCTGACTTTTTTCTAATAAAAAAAGAGTAAGAATCAAGTCGTTTATTTAGAATAATTGAGGTTCATCATCACAATCACGTCAGCCGTTGGACGTCTTTGGCTGGATTTTCTTCACAATAATCGGTCCAGATCTATCCCCATCCGGAGATTTTCGGTCGGCAGTCCGTCTTTTGCGGCCTCTGCCTACGCTTCAATACTCAATACTTTATTGCTCCATAATGTACAAAATTAGGTGTCGTCATTCATCTTCATTAGAACCTATAAATATAAATATGTAAATATAAATATGCGCCAGACAACACACCAATTGACGTGGTTTCGAACTAAGGAATTTTCTTTCCTTTTTCTTCTTGCATTCAATTTTCAAAAATAGCACGTACAATAGAAATCACTCGTCAAAAATATCGACATAATTTTATGTATGAGCACCGCACTATTTACAAACGTTAATATTATTTTTAAATTTTTTATGCGATTATTGTAACAAATATAGTTAGTAGGCAGCCGAATTCAGTCATTAAACATCATTTTGCATGCACATAATGAGAAAAAACGTAAACTTGCTGATCATCTACCTGTTAGGTTCCAGAGGAAATCTGGCTAAAAATATGTCAGAAGTACATTTTCTGACTCGCCTCACACCACAAACATCACATTTTCTTAGTGCTTTACCCCCCATAACTCGCGAATTTACACGATTCTTCTGTTATATTCAATGAAAACAAAATTGCAAAACGTGATTTACGAAATTACACAGAAAGAATCGCCATTTTGACAATAATACCAACATTCAATTTGACGTATAACCCGACTAAAATTAGAATGCTGACATGATAACGTGATACTATGCGGCGTCAAACATTTTTAATTTGGTAGAATAGTGATTGTTGGCACAAAGTACGTTCATAATTTTGATTGTTCGTAGTGGCGACCCGCTGGATGGCGCTAGGTGTAAGGTAACACGCGCTAGAGTGGTGTTTTTTTTTCAAATAGACCATCGCCTTACATTAATGTTAGTATGTTACAATCACTCTTTTGTAGTTATAGTAGTGATTCGCGGCGTGCCTTTGATGCGCTCAAGTATTGCAAATAAGTCTATTGATAGTACCGTGACGCTGCCAATAGATGGCGTTAGCAGTGGGTTAGCTCACACTGGACATGTTTTAGCTCCAGGTTTACAAATGGGCAGCATTAATTTGTGCTTTAATAAGATGATTTTCTTAGCTTTCTATTAATGATCTAGTAAATGAAAAACGTAAAGAATTACAATAGCAATTCTATTTCACAACAAAATCTATCACAATCGTCCCCTTGATTAAGAGCTTAGCTCCCAAATACAGCCTGTTCACTTTTTTCAAAGCAATAATTTAATTTTGAAACATTTGTTACAGAAATTCCTAGAAGTGCCCCGGCCGTCAGTAGCGGCGACCGGTGTGTCGATATGCCTATACTACCTGGCGTATTGCGAGGACGCTATGGAGCGGGTCTGTTTGCTACCGAGGTCTACACTTGCCGATCTAGTCAAGTAAGTAGCTTTAAACCCTCAGGTCTAATGTAGTCACTAATAATGGGCATAAAGAGGGCAACAGGCGTTTCGATATGTCTTAACTTGCTGGCGTATGCAAGGATAAAAAAATATGTACCTGGGTTTTTCTGTTCAGAAATTCTAAGGAAGCCCGGAGTTTGAAAGTTGGCGGTGTTACAACCCCGTGCCTCGGAAAGCACGTAAAGCCGTTGGTCCTGCGCCTGATCTCTCTCCGGTCGTGTCAATTGCTGTCCCATCGGGCTATGAGAGTGAAAGGAATAGAGAGTGCACCTGTGTTTGCGCACACACTTGTGCACTATAATATGTCCCGCGCAGTCGGTTAGTCGTTGTGCCTGGCCACCGTAGTCGAAATCGGCTAGAGGGACTATTATCCGAGGATGCTGTGGAGTAAATGTTTGCTACCGAGGTCTACACTTGCCGATCTAGTCAAGTGAGCATATTCAAGTATTGTTATGACAACAACAGAACAAGTTGTCCTTCATTTTAATATTTCGGTCACAGTCATGTAATATACCCAAATATTCAAGAGAAGAGTGATTTTCAGCAATGGCGGCCCCTCTTAGCAGAGGTAGGCCAGATACGCTGAAAATAGTTTAGTGCCCAGATGTGTACGCAATACAAAAATGTACTCTCTATTCCTGCACTCTCATTAATTCCTCGTAGGAAGGATTCTCTTTTTTACGCGCCGATTTCTCTCGGTGTAAGCGCAATTTTCCGTACCTACAAACATAACTTGCTATATCTCAGGGTAGAAATAAGCTGTTTTCATTATGTCAACCATGTTTTGTTGTTTGTTATGTTAGCTTTCACATTGAATATCATCATTATCAGCCGAAGGACGTCCACTGCTGAATATAGGCCTCCCCCATGGCTTTCCACAACGACCGGTTGTGAGCGGTCTGCATCCAGTGCGCTCCTGCGATCTTTACAAGGTCGTCTGTCCATCTTGTCGGTGGACGTCCTACGCTGCGCCTTTGGTCGAAGGGTCTCCAATCTAGGACTTTTCTGCCCCAACGGCCAACGGCATTGAATATAACATTTTAAGTTTCTGTATTTTTTATTATTATATTGAAGTGACAAAAGAAGGTAGCACGGAAAAAGCAATGACATATCCATTTAATCCATTTTATTTGTCCATCAGATACGCGCTATGGCTGCTGGAGTGCTCCCACGACTCGGGCCGCTGCCACGCGACCATGTTCTTCGGTCTGTCATTCCAGTTCCGCGTCATACTCGAGGAGTTCGACAACCAGGTGCGTTGACAGTTGACAGATATGACACAAATTTATTTGTAAAGATATTTATAAATATTTGCACGCCAGCAGTACATAATCTATTTATTACATATAATAAAACTGTAAAGTAGGTGAATTCTGTACATTGTATATTTAAAAAAAAATGCATTGAGGGGGCTTCTTACACGTAATAGATACCAAAAATATTTTTTTTGAATTTTTTGTCTGTCTGTCTGTCTGTCTTTCTGTCTGTTTGTTCGAGCTAATCTCAGAATCTACTGGACCGATTTTGATGGGGCTTTTTTTATTTGACTCAGCATCACTTGGAGAGTAAACTAGGATAGAAATCGATGTTAGTGTCGGTGTCTGTGATTTGACCTGGGAATCATTTTGTTTGCTGACCGTGTCTTTCCTGGGTAGGCTTTTTGCAGCAGTAACCGACATCCACGCGGACGGAGCCGCGGGCAATCGCTAGTTTGTTGAATAAACAAATCTAATGCTTACTTCAATATCGACTCATAACTCTTACAATGCTGTCTGTCTATAAACTTAATGATACCATTTGTTCCCAGGACGGTCTCCGCAAGCTCTACAACGTGATCTCGACGCTGCCCATCCTCGGTTCGGACGACGAAGAGATGCGCGTGTCTGACGACGAGACCTGCGCAGCGAGACAGATAGTGAGACATGTCTGCGTCGCTACGAGAAGGTGAGATTACAATTTAATTAGAGGCTCCAAGGACCAAAAATGTACAGGATAGCTGTAGATTTTGAGGGGAAGCTAGGGTTAGTTATGGAATTTTGGGAAACGGGACAGCAAGCCACGGGATATTGGGTGACAACAGATTTATTTTGTTATTTTGACAAAGTCAATAAAAAAAGTATAGAAAACCATAAATTGAATAGAAAAAGTATGAATGTGCGTTGAGCACATCACTAAACAAACATCTTATTATGAACTGGTACTGGTAAAAGCTTACTGTCAAACAAGGAATCAAAGAAAACGCTCAGACCACATCACAGCCAGCAATACATTAAACATAGACCCGTTCATTATGTCCCAAATTCTGTCTAAAGAAACAA
The DNA here is from genome assembly GCA_963584085.1 of Pyrausta aurata. Classification (NCBI taxonomy): domain Eukaryota; kingdom Metazoa; phylum Arthropoda; class Insecta; order Lepidoptera; family Crambidae; genus Pyrausta; species Pyrausta aurata. The sequence goes on along the minus strand of OY757282.1, from coordinate 3,004,269 downwards.
CCATAAACACCTTTCACAATTTTCTTAAATATATAGTAAACAATCTAAAATCATTCAACGAACTGCCACAACCCCCAATAACCAACCACTAAAATAAATTATTCCTTGTCTATGCTCGCGGAGTAATCCGATAGCTCCACGAGTTATAGCGGAAACACCATTACACACATACAAAAAAAAAACCCTGGGTCTTACGCTATCCGGGCGCATGCCTATACCACTCGGCCATCGTCACATTGGTAAGCTTGTTAAGTTTTGCACTTTAACGCGTAGGCTGCGACACCTCATCAATGTTGCGAGATTACTCTCTCAACATCCGAAAGAAATATTTTTACAAATATTCAACAATCGCATAAAGACATAGCCATGCGCTGGGATAGCGTAAGACACAGGGTTCGATTCCTTGTCTGACAAAGTTGTTTTTACTAGTGCAATTTATAAGGCGCAGGCGAAGTCTCAATGAAGCTGTTTACCTATTTTATATTGAAAAGATGAAATAAGAAACCAAAAATTGCGCACGGGTGGGACTCGAACCAGCATCTTTCTGGCTAACCGGGCCAACTGCCCTTCCAATTGAGCTACCGTGCCGTCGGTTCATAAACGGACGGGTAGATGGCGCTAACGTCACGCAATGACGTATCTATAAGAGACCAAGAATTTTGCGCGGTCGGACCGACGGCCCGTATAGCCAGAAAGATACTGGTTCGAGTCCCGCCCGTGCACAATTTTTGGTTTCTAATTTCATCTTTTCAGAATAAAATATGACACTGGTAAAAATTATTGTAAACTTATGTTTTAATTTGTTCACAGATATCTAGAGGCCCACCTGAGGCTGCGAGCGGCGCAGGTCGCGCGGCAGCAGGGAGACAACGTGCCCGAACCGCCGCCCTACAAAGTAAGTTTTTTTTTTCCTTTATTATTATCCTTTTGAAGTTATTAGTATACTAGCTTTTGTCAGCGACTTCGTCCGCGTGGAATAGTGACTTTTTTATCCCGTTTTTTACACATTTACCACCATATCTTTGCTCCTATTGGTCGTAGCGTGATGTTATATAGCCTATCTAACACAAAAAGAATTATTCAAATCGAACCAGTAGTTTCGGAGATTAGCGCGTTCAAACAAACAAACAAACAAACAAACAAACTCTTCAGCTTTATAATATTAGTATAGATTTATATTAGTATTATCCTTTTGAAGCGTAAACTTAGATCAAAACACGTGAATTTGTATAAAGTCAGTTTTTATTCAATTGTCGATTCTTGTAAACAATCATGACATTTCATTGTGACGAAATGATCTTAACACGTTCCGGGACAGTGAACGCCTACAGGCGTGAAAACAATAAAACATCTATTGTGTCTGGAGTAGTGTCCCGGAACGTGTTAATAAATAATTATGCGCCATACAACACACTAATGTCTGATAATAGGTACAGGTATGAGTTTACATAGTCACAGGTAGACTTAAGATTTGAGCCCACCACATCGTACCATACCATGACCGTGTTAGGAGCGAATCTGGGCGTCTACTCCCGATGTCCGTAGCTCGTAGTTACGGCCGTATTTACGGGCATTTCGTACTCCCTAACAAGTTACGATCGTAAGTACTATCGTAGAACGAATGAGAACAATAAGTGACAGTTTGCCTTACTCTTTAAGCGATTTGTTCCGTTCGTAATAATCAATTTGACACGTGTTTCGACGGAGAGATATGTCATTTTATCCGTAAACAAAATTGGTCTCGTTACAACTTACGATGGCTTCAATTTGGGTATTGTTTGAAGAAAATGCAGAAGAAAACGAGCGCAGCCGTCGCCGTCAGTACATGCGACAGCAATTTAATGTAATGAGTTTGCCGGACACCGAATTTCTGTTAAATTATAGGGTCACTCGGACTCTTTTTGAGAGCCTATGTTAGGATATCATTCCGTTAATGCCACATCCTGTTCGTCGAAGTGGAATTGACCCGAAGTTAAAGGTAAGTAATCCCTGGTCTCAAAGTAACTTGTTGTATATCATTGAATTGTATCCCGATCCTTTCTTTTAATTTTTGATGATGTTTACTTACAGGTCCTCACTGCTTTAAATTTTTAAGCCCGAGGTAGTTACCAAGGTGCAGTGGGCCTTAGCAGCGACGTGCCCATGGCACAGCAAACTGTGTCCCGATGCATACGCGAGGTCGCAAATGCTTTAAATAGTCCCTGCATCTTCGATCCCCGAAAGTTTCGAAAAGAAACTTTGATTAAAGTAAAAGAAAGGAACGTTTTGAACATACTTTATTTTAAATAAAACTTTATTTTCCACTTTGTTTTCATTGTTTTATTTAAAAACCTCCAATGCATAATAGTGAAACATGCCAATGTTGCTTTATTTCAATGTATACCTAGGTATTGAATATCTAAAGTTATAGCCATCTCAACAGCTACTGCCCCCAGTATTGAAGGACTCGGTGAGGTTGCTGTTACTTTTGGAATCTGTAAGTTACAAAAAACCATTAACTAACATAACGAAAAGTGTATGAGTACTTTACCCTTAAACTCGCTATCAAATTAAGTTACCGAGGGGAAAGCCGGCACTCTCGCACTAGTTTGCGGCTCGCCGAATCCATCTCCCATTATGGACAGCACCTGCAGGGCTACTTGAGAGAGATCCGGCGCATTAGAGGGGCCACCACCAGTGGCTGAGGCCGACTATCTGGCGGCAGCGGCAAGCCTTTTCGTGGCGTATTTTATGTCAGCCCAAACCTTAAAATATAAATAATACATAATTACCGTCGTTAGTAAATAGAAAGTATTTTTTTACATTACTACTTTAGGTTTTACAAGTAAATTAAATCTATTCACGTAATAAACTTACCTCCCATTACCCTCCCATAGCGTTAAAAAACTCTCGGTGAGTGTCTCCCACAGCCGCTTTGCCTTCCATCGGCTCCCCTGAGCAGCCCACGGGCCAATTCAGGGTGGCCCTCCATGAAATTAAGGAGGGCCGCAATCTGAGCGGCCGTAGCCGATGGTGTAAGGGGAGCCATCAGCACTGATCATGTAATCTTGCCATCAGTTTATTTTACAAAATAAAAATATTATTTGAATTTCGTGGAAAACGTTTTAACGTCAAATGTCAAACTTAAATCTTTGACAGTCAAATTTTATAAACACATAAAACAAAGGTATAGAAAATAGGATTCAAGCATATGATGGACATAGACTAAAACCATATCAATAGAGGCAAATATCTAATTTTATAGCTTTTATTGTACGAAATATGATACTTTTGAACATTAATGTCGATTTCTTGTTTTAAATAGGAATTATTTAGTTAAAATGACATGGTTAAATAACAAATTCTAAAAACCGTAAAATATCATGAATGTGCATAACCCTATCACATCCCTTGCAACAAAATTGATTCGTTCCTAAAGTCTTCCGTGTATTTATCTATGACATCGTAGGAACGGACCACGTTCGTAAATGTTAGGGAGTAGCATTTGGTCCGTTATCACGGAGCACCTACGATCGATATCGTAACTTCGATTACGAACATCGGGAGTAGACGCCCTGACACGAAAAGCAACACGATACTCTCTAATTTTCCCACTGAACGTATTTACAGCGTTCTGTCTCACCGTAGACCGAGCGAGAGCGTATTTTACCGGTGTTGACACGCTCCGTGCATGACACGCGACTATGTTGGTCGGTGACGGAACGGTCTAGTGGGAACAAAAGAAAGAATATTTTTATGCCTGACACTTTTCTAGGACGGCCATGGTATGCTTCGGTGTGACAGAAACCTTATGGAGTTTTTGTCATTCATTCCATTAAAAAAAACTACCACTCATTAGTTTACGTTCCTATCCACGCAGTAAGTAGAAGTCTTGCTGAAATCTCCAGGGTTATGCGGAGTGAGGTTCTTCCTAGCTGACTGATGAGGTCACGTAGCCTACGCATTTAAGAAAGCACTTGATAAAATTCAACAGTCTTGCCAATGTGACTGAGGCTGAGTGGTATAGGCATGCGCTCGGATAGCGTAAGACACGGGTTCGATTACTCGTCTGTCAGAGTTGCTTTTTACAAGTGCAATTTATATTAATAAGTTTTGTATAGTGACAAAGCACTATAATAACAAAAATTAAATACATACATCCTTTCTTTCTTACTCCAGGCGTCAAAGTCCTCCCCAGAAGAGATACAAGAACAGATCGAGTTGCTACAGAGCGTTGCGTGGTCGCGGTGGGCGCCCGTCGACGAATTGGTGGAGCTGGGAGGCATACAGCTGTTGTTGCAAGTCGTCGGCTTCGCTTACGAGTGGAACTTCAACGGCAGGTAAATATAAAGGAGATGTTTTCGTTTGTACGGGGAGAATGTAGAAATAACAGAAGCAATAAATGTTATTTTGATTTTGATTTTGAATGCTTAGCTTATGTAAAGCCAAGTCATTTTTATAAAGAAACAAAGAAAGAAAGAAAAGCTTTTATTGATTAAGGACATCACAAACACACATACACAAACAGACAAACGCTCACAAGAGTCTACAAAAAAAGAAAAAGAAAACAAAGGCATAAACACAAATATTACAAACTATACATTACAAAAAATACATTTATATAAGAATGATTTTGGTCCGTAATATCTTCAATTTTTGGGTAATATGTAAAATAAACTAATAAAATGTAGCTATATTTCATGATGTCTAATAAATCTGTCAAATACCTGTCAGCCAATCAGCTGTTTGAACAGATTAAAAAAGATCACCCCATTCTCGGCCCTGTCTAACTGGATAACAAGTATCATATTATGTCCTTCTCCTGGTTCTAAGCTGCCTCCCCACCAATTTTCAGCCAAATCGGTTCAGCCGTTCTTGAGTTATAAATAGTGTAACTAACACGACGTGCTTAGATTATTAAAATTTCAAAAATCTCATGGAACAATGAATTTGTTTAAGTTTTGTGATTATCTTGTTTTAAAGGGAATATTTTCGTTACAAAGGAATGTCAAGATTATTTACAATAATAGTCCCCCTAACCGATTTCGACTACGGTGGCCAGTCACAACGACTATCCGACTGCGCGGGACATATTATAGTGCACAAGTGTGTGCGCAAACACAGGTGCACTCTCTATTCCTTTCACTCTCATAGCCCGATGGGACAGCAATCTGACACGACCGGAGAGAGTTCAGGCGCAGGACTAACGGTGCAACGTGCGCCCCGAGGCACGGGGGTGAAACACCGCCAACTTCCAAACTCCGGGCTACCCTGAGAAATTCTAAACAGAAAAACCCAGGCATACACTTTTGGCCCGACCCGGTAATCGAACCCGGGACCTCTGGCGCAGCCGTCGCTAAACGCGACCCTCTCACCGCTGCGCCACCGAGGCAGTTTACAATTTTCGACTAGTGAAGATAAACTGACTTTACTGTAAACTATTATTGTCTCTACAGATCTGAGACCGTCCGTTCGGCGTTGGACGTCGTGTCGGTGTGCTGCGTCGCGCCACGAGTGCAGTTGCTGTTGACAGAGAAGATCGACATGCGAGACGCGGACCTCACTACGGGGGTCAATATCGTTTTAGGTAAGTCGTAAAACGTATTATTCCATAGATGTCCCTTATAAAGCAGCTCAAAATCAAACAGCGAGACTATGCTCGGTGTTTCTTTACGAGATCGAATCAGAAGGCCTACTACGAAAAACGAAATCCGTCAAAACGATAATCGTTTTGCGGATCCGAAGCATTTCGTAGTAAGGATTCCGTATTAAAAATGTTTCGGACTATTAAATTAGAGACGCTTTGACCAAAGGCGCAGCGTAGGACGTCCACCGCACAAGATGGACAGATGACCTTGTAAGGATCGCAGGTTCAAACTCACAACCGCAACTCAGACCGCTCACAACCGGTCAATGTGGATAACCGTGTGGGAGACCTATGTTCAGCAGTGGACGTCCTTTGGCTGATAAAGATGATAGATCTGAGACCGTCCGTTCGGCGTTAGACGTCGTGTCGGTGTGTTGCGTGGCGCCGCGGGTGCAGTTGCTGTTGACTGAGAAGATCGACATGCGAGACGCGGACCTCACTACGGGGGTCAATATCGTTTTGGGTAAGTCGTAAAGTTAGCCTGTAAGCATCCCACTGCTGGGCAAAGGCCTTACCTCAAGTATGAGGTAGTATGAGCCATATTCCACCACGCGGGCTCAGTGCGGCAAGGCAAGCGACCAACCTTGCTGTCAGATTTTATCAAGCCGCCCATAGGGCCTCTGACAAGGCTTAACGACTAATATCAACCGATATTAGCCGGGACCAGCTCACCAGTGATGACATACGGATCCGAAACGTGGTGTCTAACTATGGGCCTCATAAAGAAGCTTAAAATCACACAACGAGCGATGGAGAGGGTTATGCTCCGTGTTTCTCTACGAGATCGCATCAGAAATGAGGAGATACGTAGAAGAACTAAGGTAACGGACCTAGCCCTACGAATCAGTAAGCTCAAGTGGCAATGGGCAGGGCACAATGCGAAGGACTGATGGCCGTTTGGGAAGAAAAGTTATAGATTGGAGACGCTTTGACTAAAAGCGCAGCGTAGGACGTCCACCGACAAGATGGACAGATTACCTTGTAGAGATCGCAGGTTCAAACTGGATGCAGACCGCTCACATCCGGTCGCTATGGAAGACCGTGTGGGAGGCCTATGTTCAGCAGTGGACGTCCTTTGGCTGATAATGATGATGATGATAGATCCGAAACTATGACACCTTGCCCACTAGACGGTACCGTCACCGACCAACACCGTCGCGTGCCATGCACAAAGTGTATGGGCACCGGCAAAATTCTCTCTCTTTCGCTCTCGCTCCATATGCCGGTGAGAGAGGACGCTGTCAATCGGTTAATGTGCAAGATGGAGCGTATCGTGTTGCTTTTCGTGACTGTCACGTTCCTAGCACGGTCATGCTATGGTACAGTGCAGTGGGAATAGACCTTTATCTTTATCTATCTTTTTATAAATGGGCCTTTTCGACTTAAGCCTACTTACGTATTTATTTTTAATGAATTACTCGTGGAATCTAAATTTATCTCTCAATGTGATTTTTTTGTTAATTTAGGTCGAATAAATTTATTTTCTTTCTTTCTTTCTTTCTTTATTCACCACTTTACGCATGTTTCAGGTGCGGCAGACGGCGAAATAGTAGCTGAGCCAGAAGTACAAAAAGCGGCGTTAAACGTCCTAGTGAATTGCGTCTGCGCGCCCGTTCATAGAGTAAGTGTCGTTAATTAATATTAATGTATAAAAAAGTGAAGTTAGCCTGTAATCCCACTGCTGGGCAATGGCCTTACCTTAACTATGAGGTAGTTGGAGCTATACTCCACCACAATTTTAGTTACTTTTCATAAAATAATGAGATTAATTTTTGAATCTTAATAAAAAAATCTGATATAAACCGATACCTAAATAGTCTTACGCGTATTATCTTAGTCTTTACAATGATTTGAATTCCGTTTGTCTTTGCTTGGGAATGTAAAGATTGACAGTCTCATTTTAAGCAGAGATAAACACATCACTGGTATTATTTTAAAAGTAAATGTTATGTTTGTACTTATGGGGAAAATGCCAACACCTTGTACATGACACTAAAATATAGCTTATGTAAAGCTTAATCATTTATAGAATGATTTTTGTCCGTAAAATATTCAGCAATATTTTATGATGTCTAATAAATCTGTCAGATACCTGTCAGCCAATCAGATGCTTGAACAGATTAAAAAAGATCGAAAGCAGAAAGCAAAATGACATTTGACATTGACAGATTAACTTTTTTTTTGCACGATTCGACATGTTTTTGGAGTAAGTATAGACAAAAGGAGTTGCCAGGGTTTTTTTAAAGTTAATTAATTTATTATTTAAATAACCTAAAAAAAAACCGGTTCAGTGCGTGTCGGACCCGCGCACTGAGGGTTCCGTGCCACCCTTAACTGAATTCAGGGTCCACTTACTTTCACTTAACGAAAACATCACAATATATTGCGACTGCAAAAATAACTTTGTTTTTCATAGTGTTTGTATGAAAGACAAAGTTATATTTGCGGTTGATAAAAATGTGCAATATCCCAAAAACTACCGGTTCGATCTCCTTCAAACCAATTTTCGTTGCAAGTTTTTGTTGAGATCTACATTATATATTTTTTTCAAAATTTTCACTTTCTTAGTTCAAAAGTTAGATGGGGGGGGACGCCCATTTTACCACTTTGGAAGCGTCTATATCTCAAACCTTACACTTTTAGAAAAAACAGTCTTAGAAACCTCAATATCATTTTAAAAGACCTATCCATAAACACCCCACACGCATAGGTTTGAGTAAAAAAAAATTTTTAGGTTTTAGTTTCATGTATGGGAAGCCCCCCTTAAATATTATTTTTTCTAACTTTTTGTATCTGAATCGGAAAGCGGTGAACAAAATACACCTACCTACCAAGTTTCAGCTATGTGATGCTTATAGTTTCAGAATAAAGTGGCTGTGACATACGGACGGACAGACAGACAGACAGACAGACAGACAGACAGACTTGACGAAACTATAAGGGTTCCGTTTTTTGCTATTCGGCTACGGAACCCTAAAAATGTGAATTAAATTAAAATTACATATACTATGTCTAATTACCTGTATTTTTAGCTATTTTTTTACAGAAACCGTACATGTTCCAGGCATTTTTGTAAATATCTCCTTTACAAAAATAATAATAATAATAGTCCCCCTAGCCGATTTCGACTACGGTGGCCAGTCACAACGACTAACCGACTGCGCGGGACATATTATAGTGCACAAGTGTGTGCGCGCAAACACAGGTGCACTCTCTATTCCTTTCACTCTCATAGCCGGATGGGACAGCAATCTGACACAACCGGAGAGAGATCAGGCGCAGAACCAACGGCTTTACGTGCTTTCCGAGGCACGGGGGTGAAACACCGCCAACTTCCAAACTCCGGGCTACCCTGAGAATTTCTGAACAGAAAAACTCCGGTACATATTTTTGGCCCGACCCGGGAATTGAACCTGGGACCTCCGGCGCAGCCGTCGCTTTAAAATGCGACCCTCTCACCGCTGCGCCACCGAGGCAGTTATAAAAATATTGCTTACATTATTAGCCAAGCAAACAAAAATTAATTTTAGCTCATTTAACTTATTTCCATATCTATCAGGCAGGCACTTCAACGACGCGGTTCTCCCTTACCGGCTCCACCAAAAAGAAAACAGCGCTACGGTCTTACGAAGACGTCATTCAGAAAGTGTGGGAGAGTGTTAGAACTAACAATGGGATTATGGTGAGTGCTTTGTATTTATTTATCTACTATATAAAAATAAGTCGGGTTTTCCTTCCTGACGCTATAACTCCAGAAAGCACTAACCGATCTCACGGCGCGGTTTGAACCCGCCGCAGCCGCGGCTGCGATTTCCAAGCTGATTTCAACTAAACCGCGCGACGACGCGGTTTTTCACCCGCGCGCGGGAGCCGCAATCAAACCGCGCCCGCCGCGGGTGTAAACCGCGTCTTGAGTTTTATTTTAACTTTTCACATAACTGCATTCTACAGGCTGCGGGCCCTTGGAAGGAGGAAATCGCGCCTTGAGTTCTTAGCCTTAGGCCCACTTGCAGGATTACGCTAATCATGGACTTAATCTTATTTCTGTCTCTGTCAGCGTCAAATAAATTGACAGAGACAGAATGATGATTTAAACCAGGGTTAGCGTAATCCTGGGTTAAATCATCATGCGCAAGTCCCACTTAGAGTATGTTCTTTTCAACAGGTGTTATTGTCGTTGATGATGGTGAAAGCGCCGATAACGGACGCGGACCGGCTGCGCGGGCTGGCGTGCCGCGCGCTGGCCGGGCTCGCGCGCTGCCCCACCGTGCGCCAGATCATATCCAAGCTGCCGCTGTTCACCACCTCGCAGATACAAGGTACCGTGTGTATACATACAGACAGACAGACAGACCGGGCTCGCGCGCTGCCCCACCGTGCGCCAGATCATATCCAAGCTGCCGCTGTTCACCACCTCGCAGATACAAGGTACCGTGTGTATACATACAGACAGACAGACAGACCGGGCTCGCGCGCTGCCCCACCGTGCGCCAGATCATATCCAAGCTGCCGCTGTTCACCACCTCGCAGATACAAGGTACCGTGTGTATACATACAGACAGACAGACAGACCGGGCTCGCGCGCTGCCCCACCGTGCGCCAGATCATATCCAAGCTGCCGCTGTTCACCACCTCGCAGATACAAGGTACCGTGTGTATACATACAGACAGACAGACAGACCGGGCTCGCGCGCTGCCCCACCGTGCGCCAGATCATATCCAAGCTGCCGCTGTTCACCACCTCGCAGATACAAGGTACCGTGTGTATACATACAGACAGACAGACAGACCGGGCTCGCGCGCTGCCCCACCGTGCGCCAGATCATATCCAAGCTGCCGCTGTTCACCACCTCGCAGATACAAGGTACCGTGTGTATACATACAGACAGACAGACAGACAGACCGGGCTCGCGCGCTGCCCCACCGTGCGCCAGATCATATCCAAGCTGCCGCTGTTCACCACCTCGCAGATACAAGGTACCGTGTGTATACATACAGACAGACAGACAGACCGGGCTCGCGCGCTGCCCCACCGTGCGCCAGATCATATCCAAGCTGCCGCTGTTCACCACCTCGCAGATACAAGGTACCGTGTGTATACATACAGACAGACAGACAGACAGACCGGGCTCGCGCGCTGCCCCACCGTGCGCCAGATCATATCCAAGCTGCCGCTGTTCACCACCTCGCAGATACAAGGTACCGTGTGTATACATACAGACAGACAGACAGACAGACCGGGCTCGCGCGCTGCCCCACCGTGCGCCAGATCATATCCAAGCTGCCGCTGTTCACCACCTCGCAGATACAAGGTACCGTGTGTATACATACAGACAGACAGACAGACAGACCGGGCTCGCGCGCTGCCCCACCGTGCGCCAGATCATATCCAAGCTGCCGCTGTTCACCACCTCGCAGATACAAGGTACCGTGTGTATACATACAGACAGACAGACAGACCGGGCTCGCGCGCTGCCCCACCGTGCGCCAGATCATATCCAAGCTGCCGCTGTTCACCACCTCGCAGATACAAGGTACCGTGTGTATACATACAGACAGACAGACAGACAGACCGGGCTCGCGCGCTGCCCCACCGTGCGCCAGATCATATCCAAGCTGCCGCTGTTCACCACCTCGCAGATACAAGGTACCGTGTGTATACATACAGACAGACAGACAGACCGGGCTCGCGCGCTGCCCCACCGTGCGCCAGATCATATCCAAGCTGCCGCTGTTCACCACCTCGCAGATACAAGGTACCGTGTGTATACATACAGACAGACAGACAGACCGGGCTCGCGCGCTGCCCCACCGTGCGCCAGATCATATCCAAGCTGCCGCTGTTCACCACCTCGCAGATACAAGGTACCGTGTGTATACATACAGACAGACAGACAGACAGACCGGGCTCGCGCGCTGCCCCACCGTGCGCCAGATCATATCCAAGCTGCCGCTGTTCACCACCTCGCAGATACAAGGTACCGTGTGTATACATACAGACAGACAGACAGACAGACCGGGCTCGCGCGCTGCCCCACCGTGCGCCAGATCATATCCAAGCTGCCGCTGTTCACCACCTCGCAGATACAAGGTACCGTGTGTATACATACAGACAGACAGACAGACAGACCGGGCTCGCGCGCTGCCCCACCGTGCGCCAGATCATATCCAAGCTGCCGCTGTTCACCACCTCGCAGATACAAGGTACCGTGTGTATACATACAGACAGACAGACAGACAGACCGGGCTCGCGCGCTGCCCCACCGTGCGCCAGATCATATCCAAGCTGCCGCTGTTCACCACCTCGCAGATACAAGGTTTTATTATCTATCGTCGTGTTAGTTACACTATTTATAACTCAAGAACGGCTGAACCGATTTGGCTGAGAATTGGTGGGGAGGTAGCTTAGAACCAGGAGAAGGGCATATAATACTTTTTTCCCGTTCAACTAGACCGGGGCGTAACAATGTTCGCTGGAACCGCTTAACTTTCAGAATTACGGGGCGGGACGGGGCCGCGGGGCGGGACGGGGCTGGGGGCGAAACAAAGTTTGCTGGGTCCGCTAGTTTTTTATAATCATATGTTAAATAAGACACCAAAAAATCGTGTAGCCGTATTATTCAAATAGCAATTTCGACAAGCTAGCCAATGTTTCGTTATCTGAGCGGTGGAAGCATGCGCCCGAAAAGCGTAAGTGTACCTTCACATTAGAGATCTTTCTTATGGTCATGCAGGTGGAGTTTTCTCCTTTCACTTCAATCTCCTTGACCTCTTGGTATGGCACAGCGTCCAGCATTTTCTTTTTCTCTTCTGCATCTTCTAATACTATTTTTTTTGCCTTCAATCTTATATCAAAACAATTGTTTCAGTTCTAATGCGAGACCCCATCTTACAAGAGAAGCGACAAGAGCACGTCATGTTCCAGAAATACGCTTTAGAACTACTAGAACGAGTGTCGGGCAAGAGCAAACACATGGGCGCTGAGTTTGAGACGTCGCTGGCTAATATTCATAGGGTGAGTCACTTTTCTTTTGAGTTCCAATAGTATCCAGCTCCTGGATCATAAGAATGGATTTGTCCACGCCCCTCCCACTTCCCCGCTCGCTCGCCCGCGTTCGTCCGTTTCGTGTCAATACACATTCATTTCATTTCTGCACTCTTTTCCTCGCGCCATCTTGAAAAACTATATTATGACCACCACATAAAATCATTAATTTTCATGTGTTTGTGTTTTTTTTATATAATATTTTATTTTAGGGATTACAAACAAATGTGTTACAACAATCGATTAAAACATATAAACAATGTTTGTTATATTTAAGTTACTATCAAGTTTTTTGAACTTACTTCTTCTTCTTTTATTTATGGCCGACAGATCAGGGG